>BRDA01012268.1:2572-13939 GCA_036984385.1 Crenuchus spilurus | reverse complement strand
AAAAAAAAAAAAAAAAAACACCTCCCCCCCGACCCAAAATTTTGGTGAAAAAGGATGATCACCAATTTTTTTTTTTTACTTGGCCTTATTACACATGAAGTGACATTTCAAGCCTTTGTTTGAATGTTGATGCTGATTGAATAGTAATTTACTTGGTTTAGTAGAGAAATTACTTGCTAGATTACTGATTTGAGCTTTAAGCCATACTGATCAACATCAAAACAAATCGTTTGAAATGTCTCGTTAAGTGTGATGAACATAAAATGTACATTTTTGAATTAAGTGAACAAAAATGACTTTTCTTGATATTTTTTCATGTTGTTTTGTATATTTTTATATGGTTTTCTGCGTGACTTGTCCTTCTTTTATTGTCATTATTTTAGACCTTTTTTTATATATATATATATATATAAATTTATTTCTAAGTTTTTGTAAATTTTTGTAAAATCTTTTTATTTTATTTTATTTATTTCTAGGTTTTTGCCAATTTTTATCCCCTTCCCAATGTAGCGGTAGCCAATTTTAGACAGTTTTATTTCAGACTATCAGTTATTTTCTCCATCAGATTGTCCAAACATTATTTATTGTCTTTGTGCAGTTTCTCAGTTGTGTATATTGTGCTATTTGTTTGCAGGGTCATGCCGCTGATGTGTTTGAAGCGTACTCTCAGCTCCTCACTGAAATGGTGCTACGCCTGCCCTATCAGATCAAGAAGATTGCTGACACAAACCCTCGCATTCCCCCTCCCATCTTTGACCACTCTTGGTTCTACTTTCTGTCTGAGGTAATGGCAGTCACTCTTAGCCTGTCGCATATTGAAACACATTCATTTTTTTTTAATGCACTGATTTGATGATGATCTCATCCATCTGTAGTACCTGATGATCCAGCAGACTCCATTTGTGAGGCGCCAGGTGAGAAAGCTGCTACTCTTTATCTGTGGCTCAAAGGAGAAGTATCGCCAGCTGCGAGACCTCCATACCCTTGACTCGCATGTACGCAGCATCAAGAAGCTTCTGGAAGAGCAGGGCATCTTCCTTAGAGGAGGCATCGTCACGGCAACCTCCGGCTCTGCCCTGCAGTATGACACCCTTATCAGTTTGGTGAGTGTGCAGAGCACTAGTCTGTGCGTGCCTGTGGCGTTAATATTGTCGAGGTACTGATGTGGCCTTTTTATTTTGTTTCAGATGGAACACTTGAAGGCGTGTGCTGAAATTGCCACCCAGAGAACCATCAACTGGCAGAAATTCTGTATGAAAGATGACTGTAAGTTTCATTTCCCTTTATTTTTGTTACTTTTAGTAAATGTACAGTCGTGTCTGTGCTGTTATCTCTGAAAGCCTAATAAGAACAGCCGATATGGGTTGGCCGATACCAATATTTAGACTTAAGGGTGTTCGATGTCTGATATATAATGTTGATATTCTGTTGTTTTTTCAGATCTGGTCAAATGTAAATATAATTGTTATTGGTAATAATTTGTATTATAACAATAATAATAATTAATAATAATAATAATAATAATAATAATAATTGGTATAATAATAGTAATAATAGTAATAATAATAATAATAATAATAATAATAATAGTAATAATAATAATAATAATTGGTATAATAATAGTAATAATAGTAGTAATAATAATAATAATAATAATAATTGGTGTAAATAATAATAATAATAATAATTGGTGTAAATAATAATAATAATAATAATTGGTGTAATAATAATAATAATAATAATAATAATAATAATAATAATTGGTGTAAATAATAATAATAATAATAATAATTGGTGTAAATAATAATAATAATAATTGGTGTAATAATAATAATAATAATAATAATAATAATTGGTGTAATAATACCCTCACCCCTAGACAGGGTGGGCACGTAACAACGTGAGATAAGGCAGCAGACAGACGGATAAAGCTGGTAGCTGATATGGCTGTAAATGTAATGTTTTGTTACCGGCCTCATGAGCATAGGCTGATTTGTTTAAAAATCATTTAATGCCAATTACCTAAAAAGCTAATAATCAAGCCAGTTAATTGGCCAACTGATAAATGTCAATACAAAGAATTAATCAGTTAATTAAAAATTAAATATTTAATAATTATTTTAATATTAATAAGTAATTTGTCCGAAAGAAAACTGGATGAAAACCAGAGAATAAAGGACATTCTTATTTAACTGACTTTGTATTAAAAGTGTCTCCTCTGTCTCTCTCTTTCCAGCGGTGCTATATTTCCTGCTGCAGGTGAGCTTTCTGGTGGATGAGGGTGTTTCCCCAGTTCTGCTGCAGCTCCTCTCCTGTGCCCTGTGTGGCAGTAAAGTCTTGGCTGCTTCCTCCTCTGGAGGTTCTGCGGGAGGAGCTGGAGCCTCACAGTCCTCGCAGAGCAAGTCCTCTAGCAAGAAGAGCAAGAAAGAGGACAAGGAGAAGGACAAAGAAGGCAAGTCCAGTTATTAGTTTTTAAGGACATTTATTGCATAAACATGTTTGATTTTCTTTTGCACAATGATTTTATTCACCTGTTTTACTTTAAGTCTTTATTCACCATCTGCTCACGTTGTGCCCCGTACAGGTGACGGCGCAGGTAGCCAGGAGGATCAGTTGTGCACAGCTCTGGTCAGTCAGCTCAACAAATTTGCAGACAAAGAGACTTTGATCCAGTTTCTGCGGTGCTTCTTACTTGAGTCCAACTCTTCATCTGTGCGCTGGCAAGCCCACTGTTTGGCCTTGCACATTTACAGGTATGCCACACATCTCTGTCCAGTTTAATGTTAATCACACCCTGCAGCCATCACACCAGCAGCAGACCATGTCCATTTGTCCCACAAGTTTCTCAAATCGGATACACTCATCTGGTGCTTTACCTCAAATTAAAGTGTATTTAGCAGCAGTCTCGCTGTGATTTACCCAAACCATTACAGGCTATTGATGCAGCCCAATCAGGCTCACCAGAATCGCAGCATTTTCTGAAATACCTCTCAAAGCGTCAGTTTTAGTTTTTAATCTTTGTGTCAGGTTTTACAAAGATGCATTGTAATGAACACAAGATCACAACAGAGTTTCTCCTTCATAGTAAAAGATTTTACAAAATTACTTTACGGGCCCCGAGTGGTTTAGCGGGCAAAGACGCTACCACTATGACCAGAGGATCGCGAGTTCGAATCCCAGTCATGCTGTTTGCCATCAACAGCCGGGGCCCAAGAAACCTAAAATTGGCAGTGCTCTCTCTGGGCGGGTAGATGGCGCTCTGACTCTCTCCATCACTCTCACACTGTAATGTCCGCTGGCTCAGGCGTCTACTGATTGGTCCGATCGGAGCTGGGGACCCTGTGTGCCTTCCTCCGAGCGCGTTAGGCTCTACAGTGACGGTGTATCAGCGGTGGTTCAAAAAGAAGTGATGACTGCATCACACGCAACGGAGGAGGCTTGTGCTTGCCTGCACCCTCCTAGAGTCAGAGACAGTGCAAAGTGATGGGGAGAGGCCTAACAGAGGGGAGGGGCTAATTGGCTACCAGTACATTGGGAAGGGGATAAAAATGGGCAAAAACCTAGAAAAAAAAAAGATTTTACAAAAATTCTTTCTAGGAACCCAAAAGGGACAGAAGTGTTTTGGAATAGTGGAGATTGCCATGTCACTTTGCTCCTAATTTGCAACTTTGGTCAATTGTCACAACTGCCAGCTCTCACTGGAAATGTATGATACTTGGTTGCTTTACAAGTGAACTAGTGATGGACAGAACAATCTTGGCAGTCCTCCTGGTGTTAATTTCACTACTGTATAAGCAGATGAAGACATGGCTGATGAAACTATTTGTTGGAGGTCAGCAAACATTTCGTTCTGATGATTTTATTTTCTCAGATACACAAAAAAACATGATATCGGCATTTATATATAGTCCATCAGCCACCCTGCGCTCTTAAATGTCAGAATCGGACACTGAAAAACCCATAGTGGTCGATCATTACTGTGAACACACAGTAAGGCTTCTTAACGTAATGTAAATGTTTTCTTCTCAGGAATTCCAACAAATCCCAGCAGGAGTTGTTGCTGGACCTGACCTGGGCTATCTGGCCTGAGCTTCCTGCTTATGGCCGTAAAGCTGCTCAGTTTGTGGACCTGCTGGGCTACTTTTCCCTGAAGACCCCGCAGACGGAGAAGAAGGTGTGTTAGAGGAGTAATTCCTAAACTTACATCAGAAATCTGGAGCTGATGGGCTTTTGCAGGACTGTAAATGTTTTTTGTGTTGTTTTAATGAGCTGACATAAGCCGTTTTATTGACTTTAGTGTCTCTCATACTTGCAGTTGAAGGAGTACTCTCAGAAAGCTGTGGAGATTTTGAGGGCCCAGAATCATATACTCACCAATCATCCCAACTCTAACATATACAAGTGAGTAGGCCGGTTTTGGGCCATGGTTATCAGTGTAATCTCTCACAAACTTGCACATCACAGCTGTTTTTCCTCTTTTTCTTTTGAAGTACTCTCTCTGGACTGGTGGAATTTGATGGATTTTACCTTGAAAGTGATCCCTGCTTAGTATGCAACAATCCTGAAGTGCCCTTCTCTGTGAGTTCAGCGCAGCCTGCTTTATTACATTTTAAATACAGTCTGTGAACATTGTCTGTTTATTCACTACTGTTTGCACTTTTGTTTTTGGTCAGAACATCAAACTCTCATCTATCAAAGTGGACACCCGCTATACCACCACACAGCAAGTGGTGAAGTTGATTGGCAGCCACACCATCAGCAAAGTTACTGTGAAGATCGGAGATCTCAAGAGAACCAAGATGGTCCGAACCATCAATCTTTACTACAACAATAGGACTGTTCAGGCCATCGTGGAGCTGAAAAATAAGTGTGTTTATATACTTGACTCATCTCGCTAGTTAAATGTGTCCCTTTTTGCATCGAGACGTGTTTATCTTTGTGAAATGTATTTATGTGGCTTTTCTAGACCTGCTCGCTGGCACAAGGCTAAGAGGGTACAGCTGACCCCTGGACAAACAGAAGTGAAAATTGACCTCCCTCTCCCCATCGTGGCTTCCAACTTGATGATTGAGTTCTCAGATTTCTATGAGAACTACCAAGCGTCTACAGAGACCCTGCAGTGCCCCAGATGCAGCGCCTCAGTGCCCGCTAACCCAGGAGTGTGTGGCAATTGTGGGGAGAATGTTTATCAGTGTCACAAGTGCAGGTACAGAGATGGTTTCAAGTGGTGTACACAGTATGTCACTGTTACCTCATGTTAATAAAGTTTGTCCTGATTTATTTTAGGTCCATTAATTATGATGAGAAAGACCCCTTCTTGTGTAATGCCTGTGGCTTCTGCAAATATGCCCGCTTTGACTTCATGCTCTATGCCAAGCCCTGCTGTGCTGTGGATCCCATAGAAAACGAGGAAGACAGGAAAAAGGCAACAAGCACTTTCTTTATTAAAAATACCTTTTTTCTTTATTATTCTGCCTAAAATGAAAAAGAAAAGTGCTGAATTGGACATTTGTGCTTCTGTTTAGGCTGTGACCAACATTAACACTCTGCTGGATAAGGCTGACCGTGTGTATCACCAGCTCATGGGCCATCGGCCTCAGCTTGAAAGTTTGCTGTCCAAGGTGAACGAAGCGGCTCCAGAGAAACCTCAGGTTTGTCGCTAAAGTGGGACAGTAAATTGTTTGTGCCTCTTCATGCCATACATGAAGGGCCCCCCCCGAGTGGCTCAGGCTAAGACGCTGACACTTGATGAGAGTTTGAATCCCGGTCATGCTATTTGCCATCAACAGCCAGGGCCTAAGAGAGCAAAATTGGCAGTGCTCTCTCTGGGCAGATAGATGGCGCTCTCTCTCTCCCCATCACACACACATTGTAATGTCCGCTGACTCAGACGTCTACTGATTGGTCCATTTGATACTGGAGACCCTACACTTTCCTCCGAACACGTTGGCTCCCGTTGGTGTATCAAGCAGTAGTTCAAAAAGAGGCGTGGCTGTATCACACGCAATGGAGGAGGCGTGTGCATGTCTTCACCCTCCTAGAGTCAGGGACAGTGCAAAGTGATGGGGAGAGCCACTAATGGGTTGGGTTAATTGGCGACCACCACATTGGGAAAGGCAGAAAATTGGCTAAAATTATTTTTTTTTAAAATTAAAAAATCATACATGAGAGAACTTTGTGTGCCACAGTTTTACAGAAGTGGTATGAATGTATGTGCTGATGCTCTAAACATGGGCTCTCTAGGATGACACGGGTGCAGGAGCAGGCCTGGGAACCTCCACTGCTAGCGTGAACAGGTACATTCAGCAACTAGCTCAGGAGTACAGTGGAGACTGCAAAACGTCATTTGATGAGCTCTCCAAGATTATACAGGTAAGAGAAAATTCATCACGGTCGTCTGTCTGTCAAAGTTACGCTGAATGTTAAATGGATGATGTGCTTTACACCCGAACTAGTGTTTTGCAAGCTCATATCCTCCCCTTTCTCATGCAGAAAGTTCTTGCTTCTCGTAAAGAGCTGCTGGAGTATGACTTGCAGCAGCGTGAAGCAGCCACAAAGTCCTCCCGCACTAGCACCCAGCCCACCTTCACTGCTAGTCAGTACCGCGCCCTGTCTGTGCTGGGCTGTGGTCACACCTCTTCCACCAAGTGCTACGGCTGCGCGTCTGCAGTCACAGGCCACTGCATCACACTGCTCCGTGCGCTGGCCACCAACACTGCCATCAGGCAGATTCTGGTACTACAGGGCCTTATCCGAGAGCTTTTCGAGTATAATCTTCGCCGTGGAACCGGAGCCATGAGGGAAGAGGTCCGCCAGCTCATCTGTCTGCTGACGAGGTATAGCTATGTGCACACCCATGCATCTTTTTTTTGCTGTTAAGGGAAGTCCTTGTGATGCACTGTATTATCAAAAGGGAGATTTTTTAAAACTTGGGTGTTATGTTAAAGTTTAAATTTAAAATATACAGTGGTAACCCTACTTACCAGTTTAATCCGTGCAGGAGCCGAGCTCGTTAGCTGGTTTGCTCGTTAGCTGGATGCATTTTCCCCATAAGAATACATGTAAAACTGATTAATCCGTGTCAGCCGGCCAATATACAGTATACTTTAATATGCTAAATAATGTGTGTATATGGGTTTTTAAAACATAAACGAGACGACGACGGCGCTTATACACTTATTAAAGTAAAAGTAAAATGTATCTAACTTTCTTGTTCACTACCTTTTGCTACCTTAGCGTCGTTTTCAACATTCACTTTCACCGGACAGCGGTCAAAGGTATTGACTGACCTCTTCTTCTACGGTGCTACGACTGCAGCGCCCTTAGTGGTTTGGCATAGTTGAAGAAATTTAGGCTACTCGTTAACTGAAATTTTAGTCGTTACCTGGAACAAAAATATTCCAAGATCTTGACTCGTTACCTGGAATACTCGTTAGTAGGGCTGGGCGATATGGCTAAAAACTGTATCACGATATAAGTACTTCATATCGGTCGATATCGATAATTATTGATTTTTTTTTTTTACCTATTTAAAATAAGAACTATGAGAAAAATATGCTACATTTAAATATTTTATTTCAAATTTAACCTTCCTCAGAAATGGCAACAACCATGAAAAACACTCAAATAAAAAAATATCCTTGCCCTTATATATATTAGTGCTAGGAGTTGCTTTAGTGCTAAGAAGTTTACAAGGAAGTTAATCGCCTACTAATAACAATTATAATAAAAATTATTATTTATTATTATTATTATTATTATTATTATTATTATTATTACAATGATCAGCATTATTATTAGTAGTAATAGTTTTTGTTATTAGTACTATAGCATCTCAAATAAACATTGGATAATAAATAGGAACCAACATGGATAATTATCATCAAAATGACAATGCTACTCACTAACAGCAGAGTGCAAACGATGGCCAGAACACTGCAGCCGTGTCCAGTGATTTAGTGATGTCGCCTTCACTATATTGGCCACACTGTCTGTAGTGATGCACACCAAGTTGCTAAAACAAGTTAGTCGTATTGCCGGTCTTGGTGGGGACAACAGTCCTGCACAATTTGCAGACAACGTTGGTCTGAGTACGGTCCGACTGAAAAAATCCGAAAAAATTCAAAAAAAAAAAAAATTCACCAAAAATAAATAAATCAGTTTATGTTGTAGCTGCATAATGAGACAAACTGAGGAGCCTTTTGTTGTAAAACTGAACTTTATTAATAGACACAACAAAGACGGCAAAAGAAATGCAGCCGCTCTCAGCATCACCACAACTGGGCAGAACTGGCTGCATCCCTCCCTCCTTAGCGCAGACTGATTGGTCAGGAATCCTAGCCTTCAGATATTACAGCCTAGAATATGGCAGTTTGTATGTTTTTACTGTTTCAAGAACCTGTCGTGCCGTTAATCTGCTGGTTTGTGGGAGGATTTAAATGGACATAAAATAATGCTTTTCTTTAGCACACAGTCCCGCACTAGACAGCCATACAGCTTACGTAGATTTTATTTGGACCGTGTTCTCTGCATGGAAAGAGAGAAATGGTGGTGAAATACATCAGACCTTTAGTAGACTTTGGGAAGTTTTCATAAGACATCCTTTTGTACATGTATATTGTGGGAACAAGATGAACACGATTAGAAAGAAAGCGGATTTAGGCTCCCTTTGGCTTTTTTGATGGTTTTGTATTGAAGTCATGCTCTGTTGACAGAGATCATCCTGAGGCCACTCAGCAGATGAATGACCTCATCATTGCAAAGGTGTCGGCTGCCTTGAAGGGACACTGGGCCAACCCTGACCTGGTATGACCAACTTTGACATTGACAATGACCTTGATTGTCCTTTTGTATTTTATGTGACAGTTCTGTGCTCCTGTTCTTTAGGTTAGTAGTCTACAGTATGAAATGCTGCTCCTCACTGACTCCATAGCAAAAGAGGGAGGTTGCTGGGAGCTCCGGCTGCGTTGTGGTGAGCTAATTTCTTTCACTTAATCATAATACCCAGAATTATTAGCATCTTTCAACAGAGACCTGTGTTAGTCATTCCCCAATCAATCAATAAAATTTTATTTATAAAGCACTTTTTACAACTGATGTCACAAAACAGCTTTACAGGGTTAGCAATAACAGACAATAACAGACATAAAATCATTAATCCCTAATCCCCGGTGAGCAAGCCAAAGGCGACAGTGGCAAGGGAAAACTCCCTCAGAGCTGGAGGAAGAAACCTTGGGAGGAAGCAGACTCACATGGGGGACCCATCCTCCTCTGGTCTGCTAATTCTAAGTGTGTGATGAATCATAATCATATGATCTTGATGTAAAGTTCAGGTGAGCTGATATGGTGACAGTAGTGGGACAGGAATGATGATGATAGTGGGTGCAATGATAACGGCCAGAAAGTCCATTTGAACTACAATGTAGGCAGTAGAGTAGGGCATCTGGAGCAGGCCACTAATGTTACACTGATTAAGCCCTAACACGCTGTGCTGTCCTCAGCCCTGAGTTTGTTCCTAATGGCGGTCAATATAAAGACTCCGGTTGTGGTGGAGAACATTACACTGATGTGCCTGAGAATCTTACAGAAACTCATCAAACCCCCTGCGCCCACCAGCAAGAAAAACAAGGTACTCCGGAATTCTCTTTTAACACTGATTTCCCACGATTCTGCAGTTGTTTTTATTTTAAGTGGTCATTTTTGCCCTGTGTTAGGATGCTGCTGTTGAATCTCTGACCACAGTCAAGCCATATAGCAATGAGATCCATGCCCAGGCCCAGCTCTGGCTCAAAAAGGACCCCAAGGCATCATATGAGGCCTGGAAAAAGTGCCTTCCTGCTAGATGTAAGTGTTCCAGTTCAGGCATAAAAATGTCTTTGTCTACCTCTGTGTGCTTCAGATTTTTAAAAATGTATGATTTTACCTCTCAGGTCAAGAGCCTGTCTCTAAGCCCTTAAATAAGGCTGAAATCAGGAGACAGTACCTGATGGAGAAGTATGTGTGGAAGTGGAAGCAGTTCTTGAGGTCCAGATCAGAAGGTCTGTTCCCGCGCTTGCTTAAACTGGGCCATAACAACTGGCTGAGACAGGTAAAGCTCTTCTCACCTGCTGGAGGATGTGATTCAGCAGCAAGTGTTTAAGGAAGCAAACTGATATAATCCTCCATTGTCTTAGGTGCTCTTCACTCCAGCCACTCAAGCAGCGAGACAGGCTGCCTGCACCATCGTAGAAGCCCTGACAACCATCCCCAGCCGCAAGCAGCAGGTCTTGGACCTTCTTACAAGGTAAATGTCGCTGTGGTACTTATTCAGAATGGTCAGTGTTGAAGCAAAGGCTTGTTTGTTGGACATTTTTTATATATATAGTGAATATATGAGTTTACCTTTTTTGAATTATGTTATGAACAGAAATTTTTTATGGTTTTCTGATTATTGGCAGCACTAGTAAATAAAAGAAAATGTTAAGACATATCAGTGTTATCATTTCATGTCGGTACAGGCTAACGGACTACGAAGTAAAAATGGCTAAGAAGCCAAATAGCCAATCAGTGTTGCTGCTGTAGGGTTGTGCTTTGATGTCTACATAAACAAAAATACACAAAAAATTACTCTGTTGGTGGTGGTGGTGTTAGTGTTATTGGTGGTGGTGGTGGTGGTGTTAGTGTTATTGGTGGTGGTGGTGGTGGTGTTAGAGTTATTGGTGGTGGTGGTGGTGGTGGTGGTGTTAGTGTTATTGGTGGTGGTGGTGGTGGTGTTAGTTATTGGTGGTGGTGGTGGTGTTAGTGTTATTGTTGTTGGTGGTGGTGTTGGTGGTGTTAGTGTTATTGTTGTTGGTGGTGGTGGTGTTGGTGTTAGTGGTGTTGGTGTTAGTGGTGTTGGTGTTAGTGGTGTTGGTGTTAGTGGTGTTGGTGTTAGTGGTGGTGTTGGTGGTGGTGGTGGTGGTGTTGGTGGTGGTGGTGTTGGTGGTGGTGGTGGTGGTGTTGGTGGTGGTGGTGGTGGTGGTGGTGTTGGTGGTGTTAGTGTTAGTGGTGTTGGTGTTAGTGGTGTTGGTGGTGTTGGTGTTGGTGGTGGTGGTGTTGGTGGTGTTGGTGGTGGTGGTGGTGTTGGTGGTGTTAGTGTTATTATTGTTGTTGGTGGTGGTGGTGGTGGTGGTGTTGGTGGTGGTGGTGTTAGTGTTGGTGTTATTATTGGTGTTGGTGGTGGTGTTAGTGTTGGTGTTATTATTGGTGTTGGTGGTGGTGTTAGTGTTGGTGTTGTCCTTAGTGTTGGTGTTGTTGTTGACATAATTGGCACTTTTAGGACGTTGAGAGTATCTCAGATTGTAGGTAGACTGACTAGGTGGATGTTCAGGTGTGCGTGATTGTGCTTAC
>BRDA01012267.1:14506-38494 GCA_036984385.1 Crenuchus spilurus | reverse complement strand
AGGGCCATACTGACCCGCACTTCTCTTTTTGTCATCTTTTCATCCCTCGTTCTTCCCATTCATTTTCAAATAGAGACATGGCAACTGCCTTAGGTCCCATAGCAACCGCCTTGGGGCCCATAGCAACCGCCTAGGGGCCCATAGCAACCGCATTGGGTGCCATAGCAACCGCCTTGGGACCCATAGCAACGGCCTTGAGACCCATAGCAACCGCCTTGAGACCCATAGCAACCGCCTTGGGGCCCATAGCAACGGCCTTGGGGCCCATAGCAACGGCCTTGGGTGCCATAGCAACAGCCTTGGGGCCCATAGCAACCACCTTGTGAACCATAGCAACCACCTTGGGAACCATAGCAACCGACTTGGGTGCCATAGCAACTGCCTTGCGGCCCATAGCAACGGCCTTGGGACCCATAGCAACCGCCTTGGGTGCCATAGCAACCGCCTTGGGTGCCATAGCAACAGCCTTGGGTGCCATAGCAACGGCCTTGGGGGCTATAGCAACCGCCTTGGGCGCCATAGCAACCGCCTTGGGCGCCATAGCAACCGCCTTGCGGCCCATAGCAACGGCCTTGGGCCCTATAGCAACCGCCTTGCGGCCCATAGCAACGGGCTTGGGTGCCATAGCAACGGCCTTGGGTGCCATAGCAACGGCCTTGGGTGCCATAGCAACGGCCTTGGGTGCCATAGCAACCACCTTGGGGGCCATAGCAACCGACTTGGGTGTCATAGCAACCGCCTTGCGGCCCATAGCAACGGCCTTGGGTTCCATAGCAACGGCCTTGGGTGCCATAGCAACCACCTTGCGGCACATAGCAACGGCCTTGCGGCCCATAGCAACCGCCTTGCGGCCCATAGCAACCGCCTTGCGGCCCATAGCAACCGCCTTGCGGCCCATAGCAACCGCCTTGCGGCCCATAGCAACCGCCTTGGGACCTATAGCAACCGCCTTGGGACCTATAGCAACCGCCTTGGGACCTATAGCAACCGACTTGGGTGCCATAGCAACGGCCTTGGGTGCCATAGCAACCGCCTTGCGGCACATAGCAACGGCCTTGCGGACCATAGCAACGGCCTTGGGACCTATAGCAACGGCCTTGGGACCTATAGCAACCGCCTTGGGTGCCATAGCAACCGCCTTGGGTGTCATAGCAACGGCCTTGGGTATCATAGCAACCGACTTGGGTGCCATAGCAAAAGCCTTGGGTGCCATAGCAACCGCCTTGTGGCCCATAGCAACGGCCTTGCGGCCCATAGCAACGGCCTTGCGGCCCATAGCAACGGCCTTGTGGCCATAGCAACCAGCTTGGGTGCCATAGCAACCGCCTTGGGTGCCATAGCAACCGCCTTGCGGCCCATAGCAACGGCCTTAGGTGCCATAGCAACGGCCTTGGGTGCCATAGCAACGGCCTTGGGACCCATAGCAACCGCCTTGGGTGCCATAGCAACCGCCTTGGGAAATATAGCAACGGCCTTGGGTGCCATAGCAACAGCCTTTGGTGCCATAGCAACAGCCTTTGGTGCCATAGCAACCACCTTGGGTGCCATAGCAACGGCCTTGGGTGCCATAGCAACGGCCTTGGGTGCCATAGCAACGGCCTTGGGTCCCATAGCAACGGTCTTGGGTCCCATAGCAACCGCCTTGGGTGCCATAGCAACGGCCTTGGGTGCCATAGCAACGGCCTTGGGTGGCATAGCAATGGCCTTGGGGGCCATAGCAACCACCACAAATACCAAAGCATCACCTTATAAACCAACTGGGATACCTTAGCTTGTGGGCCATGTTAGCAATGCGCAATATCCCACGTTTCCTTCAGGAAATGCACTTTTCTAGTTGTAATTGTTATGTTTTTTTCATTCTTTGATAGTGTTCTACTTGTGACATCATTGTTATTTAAATCAAATTCAGCTATCCAAAGGTTAGTTTTTTACTTTGCTTGCTTTTGCTCTGAATGACCTCAGCTTACCCAGTCATTGTGTTTGGTTCAGGTTCCTGGCAGTAGATCTTGTCACAGAAATACTGTGCAGTGTTCTGATTGTAATCCCCAAACTCTGCCTGTGCCAGCAGGGCACACAGTTCTGTGACCTGATCTGAGTCCAACCTGAGGCTTCCTCTGACAAGTTCCTCTTTCACATGCATCAGAAACAAATGCCTGCATAGAAATAGTACATAAACTTTTAATGATCTGGTGATCTGACATTTGGTTACTGCAAATGAAAACATTAGACTATTAGATCTTTTATAGAATTGTAAACATATTGTGCAATATAATATAATACTGTATAATTAATATAATATAATATAATATAATATAATATAATATAATATAATATAAATGCAGGTTAATTATTGTGCAAACTGCCTATTTTCCTTTTTGTTCCTATTTTTCCTGTTTTCATTTTCAGAAATCTAGTCACCTTAGTCCATGACAACACTCATACAGTGGAATTCATTCTGTGACTGAGCTCGTAACTCAGTTTGCTCATATATCAAATTAAATTTCTCCATTAAAATGAAATGAAATGCTATTATTCTGTTGCAGTCTCCCAGAAACCACACTAATTATTTTTGTTACGTGTTTTTAAATAAGAAAACTGTACTTTATAAACAACAAATAATGTATAAAAATAATAATACAAAATAAAAGAGAAAGTCAAAAAATAAACTTGTTTTATTAAGTGTATTTAGATCAGATGAAGATGCTGGCGGAGGTGGAGGAGTTTTGGGGAGTTTTTGATGTTGTGCTCTATCGTTAACTTACTCAAATCACACAATGCTACAATGTATTGCTAAACTTAATTGCCACTTTAAAAAAATCACTTAATCTTCTTTTTCTTCACTGACTTTTGCCTTTTTTGCCACACTTTCCTCACTTTCACTTTCAGGGCATTTCAAAAAGGTTTGTTCCTTCCTGTTTCAAAAATGTTTCAGGCAAGTGTGATTACACAATGCCAACACACGACTTCTTCTTCTAAGCACTGATCTTGGCACTCACTCACACTCGTAAGGCTGCGTAGTGGCTGAAGCTCGCTTGCACATAATTCAGATCTTGGCTCATATCATAAAACAAAAAATCTACAGAGCAAAGGCTCATATCTTGGAATATGTGTAAGTCAATTCTCTCGTAAGACAAAGTTCCACTGTATTTTAATAAACGGAAAAAGAAAAAATGGAATAAATTAACTGTCAGACTGTCATTTAAATGTATATTATTAACATAAAAAGAAGACCTGATCCATATATCACAGGACACGACGATCACCATGTGGATTTCTGCTCGACAGAAGACTATGCATGACTGTGTAACCTACTTTGCCAAGTGATACAGACTGGGCACAACCGATCGATCAGCTGTAGTCAAAAACACAAATAATCAAAAATATAAACTACACATGAATGTCTTCCATTTACGTTCCAAATGCAAATTTGGATGGTATATGCCAGGAAAAGTATTGTTTGAACTGAACTAAGAAAAACACAAACCAATTTGGTTAGTCTGTCCAGCATTAAACAAAAATTCTTGTTTTTCAAAATGTATTTTAATTATGCCGCAAGTAGGTATTAGAAACTGATTTCTGACTAAACAGAATGACATTAACTTCTATATCTCATAATTCAGAGCTCTCAGTCTGAATTGATAAAATTACACAATTTTAACCTGAAAACTAACAACAGTAAAAAATTTTATATTTCAATGAAAATACTTAACAAAATATTACAATATGAAAATACTTACTGTCCACTTTATTAAAAACATCAGTTTTAGGCTTCATTATGCCAACCACTTCATGAATATCATCTACCTTATAGCTCAACTAAAGAGGTGTGCAATTACACATTGTAGCCATCTGTCCACCACCTTTTACACCAGTTTCTGATCACAGTTGACTATGTACTATTTGGCTGCTGGACCTTTCTCAGCACAGCTATCACATTGACACAGTACTTGTAGTATTAAACATACCATGTCACTGTCACTAATAATATCTACAGAGATATAACTAATGTAATGTCACTAATATAACAAAAGAGGTCCAGTGCCCAGATAATGACCAACAATTAAAGGACAAATAGGGCCCAACCCTGGTCCTGGAGATCTAGGACACTGCAGAACTCACACCCATCACACCTGATTACCCTGAAAATCTTCATTACATGGATTAGGTGTGTCTGATCAAAGTTGGAGCTTAACTCTACATGGTGGGACATCTCTACAACCAGGACTGTGCACTACTGAGACAGAGGGTGTGAATCACATTAAGCATGGGGGAGGTGGGTTATAATGCATTAATCCATAGATCACAGAGATACCTCATGAAACTGTACATTACCTAGTTTGCTCTTGCAGTATGAGGTGGGGCTCCACAAAAAATTTCACTCTGAGTTTCAGTCTGCAAGGCGACACGCTGTCCACTTGTTGAGAGATTCTGTTTCTTAGATTTAGCCACAGACTCTCTCCCTTAGTCCCTGTGAACTGGAGTCCAAAATAGTCCACCTCAATGATGCCCAGTTTCTGACAAACCTGGAAAAGAAGTGACTTCATGTTTAACCCAAGTCATTTTAAGAGTGATGATGATGTTGATGATAAGCACAACCACTCTAAAAATAAAATAATAAAAGATACATTTTTATTATCATTAGTATTATTGATAGTTATTACTTACACGTGAAATACGTTACACGTGAAATAGACATTACATAAGACAACGTGCATGTGCAAACACTTAGTTAAGTGCTTAGTAGCTCCAACAGATTGTTCAGATAGTGCAGTAACAGAAGAAACCTGACCAAAGTGCTCTTTAGTTTACCTTATTCAGACAGTCCTCTCCGTTCGCTTTGGGATCTACTTCCACCTCCATAACCACACAATCCGGACGAGTTATATGACAAAACATACTTTCTATCAGCTGAACAAATCGCATCTGTACAGAGTCTCAGACCCCAGAACAGTAACAGGAGCTTATAAAGGCCATTTATCAGGCTCCGCCCATTTTCTTCAGAAAGACCAATCACAGCGGAGCTGTCAATAAAGGGGCGTAAATAAGAGGTGCACTTCCTCATCAATGCTCATCGCTTGTCTTATTTAACTTATTAGCACTTATTTGCGTTAATTAATTAAATTGCTAAACACACGACGGTAAAAAAGCAATTATGTGTTGTTGTGAGTTTTGGAAGAGCACTAAAACAATTTTTTTTTTACTCAGAGCAACTGTCTCACTAGGCTCACTGTTATTATTTACCTCACTATTACCTACAAAGGATAGAAAGTGGATTATACCATTTGTGAAGTGGCAGGGGGAGGATGATTGCTGTATTTTCGTTGTTAAAATATTTTGTTTCAACCATATGTACTTTTTACATATCATGTTTTTTACTTTAAACTTATGCGAGATAAACTTACATTAAAAAACTATTTTAGGGGTGCTTGGACTCAAATTAGAAGGGGCTAAGGGAATACAACGATGCTCTCTCAATCTCAGTGTTTTATTTTTTACCAAAATATGAGAAATCTTTAACAGTCACTGAAGGGCTAAGTACGCCGTCTTTGATATAAAAACGAATTCTATATTTAAATAATTTCGTTCATACGTGGATTTTAATAACCAGAATACAGAAATGAACGTCTCTAAACGTATTTCTCTCTGAACCGCCCTGTCACACCCTCCAGGTCTTCTTGCTTATGTTTGAGAAATCTACATCTATATTAAATGTCACGTTTTTAATTTCTCACTAAAACTCGGGGATAATATTTTTACAGCACACACTTTATTTATAACCATGTTTTAGCAGCGTGAGTCAATGCGCACGCGCGTTTCAGCCCTCGCCTGCCTGTACTGTCGTTCACTGAGTCAGCCGCTGGCGTAGTGCTATAGAAAGTGAATGTGACTAGCTTAGCATGACGTTCTCATTACGGGATGATAGGAAATGCCCCGTCGGTAAAACACTTCACGTACAGTGTCCGAAAAGGATTCACGAACCTGCCAGACAGAGGCTAAATGTGTCGTTGAGAACCTGAAGCGAGCAGCGAGAGATGTTTGAGAATTTCAGGGAGAGACTGCAGATTGTGCAGCAGGACTTCACAACAGGGTGTGTATGTCCATGTTTACTCTTTTGTCAACACTTTGAAACATGTTAAAGCGTATTAGATAGATTTATAGATCAAATATTTAGCATTTGACCCTTTTTCCCGAAGTTTTGTCGAGTTCAGGTCGAAGAGTGACACGACTTGCTAATTAGCCAGCTAGCGTTAGCCGTTTAGTTGACACAGGTGAGTTTAATGACTTTAACGTGTTTATTTTCTCGCTTTACTCAAAGACAACCTTTAACGACTTCTTAAGCTTCTTCAGGTATTTCATAGTATTGTGTAGATGAGCAGTTAGCTAACATAAGTGAGTATTACGGCTGAATTTCACATCACTGCTTACACTAATCTGACTGGATTACTTTCAGATGACTGTCATGTGACTGACTGAAGCAAGAAACTTTTACACTTTTCTGAAGTCTTAATACTTCTGACTTAACAATGTCCATTTTTTCACTCTGTAAAAAATTCTAATGGTCATTAAATTACGGAATGGTGCAATATATTTAGAAACATGTCTATAATAGTAATCTTTATATATTTATATTTATTTTTCATAAATACTTCACCTCTACATTTCTCCTGGAAGGGTTGTTCTGTTTGTGAGACTAATGCTGACTTCCTCTACACAGCTTCTTGTTTGTTTGTCATCTTTTGTGTACATATTAGGCATTTTAAGCAGAAGTCAGTGTGTGGATCAATACTAAAACATTGATTCTTCAGATTCTGGTGTTTCTTTTTAAAATCAATTATTTCTTGAACTCCAACAACCCTAATCAGTTTTATATATATTAAAAATCCTTTTTAATTCAGAATAAATTCTTACACATTTATACATGCTTTGGATTCTCCAAAGAAACTGACTGTTGAGTTTTTCAGTGATGTTATGTCACATACTATTACAGGTTTTCTGTTGACCAAAATAAACATTATACTTCTGGCTCTTAGTGTAAAAATACAAAAGTTAAATTTAACAGTATCTGTATTGGTATCAGAAAATTAATACTGTACTTATTTGCAATTGAATTGAAAAATGTGTTCTTGCTCATCCAGTGAGGAAAAACTAGCTAAAGGTCTAAGAAGATTAACCTATGATATTAAACACAAACAATGAAGTGGCTTTGGTCAGACTCCAGCCTCATTTTGCTTCATGCACTTAAACACCATCTGAACATTTCATGCTCATATTTTCCACCTTTTTAGAATTAAGACCCTGAGTGACAAGTCCAAGGAGGCCAAAGTGAAGAAGAGACAGAGGTATACATTAGTATGCTCAGAAACATTGCTTATTAGATGAATTGTAGTTTGGTAAGCTCATGCCATCTCTTGTAAACTCTTCATTTGTCCAGGTGCACGAATGACAGTAGTCAAGTGAAACAGCCTTTTGGCAATGGCTTACTGGAGACTATTTTGACAAGAAACGCGTACACACATTCACCTTCAGCAGGGTTTTTATAGGGGATAAGCAGTATTGTGTGCCCGTTTGAGATCAGTGAAGGTTAAGCATATTCCAAAGTGCCAGTTAAAACAGTAAAGAGGTTTAGGACTACACAATGTATCATTTGTGTTTCTGTTAAATTTGGCTGTGCAATACTGTCGTCACGGAAAACTGTCTGTCATACATGTTAAGAAATTCTCCAGTCAGGTGTTGCCAAATTGTTTTTCACTTAACAATTATTATTTGACTTGTTTCTGATGGGTTTTTGGATATGTGATGCCTTTTTTTCTTTCAGTAGAGAAGAACATCTTCCTCAGCACTCAGCTGGAGTAGAGCTGTTGAATCGGTATGAATCTTTAGTGGTTTTTGTTCCGAAGTTTTTTCTATATAAGGCAAAGAATATACACTAATACTCACATGCACACCAAAAAGACAACACATACTGTACTTTTATTTGAGAAGTTTTTCTTGCCATTTTGACACTAATAATGACCACAAATGCTGTGCTCCAGATACTCAATCTTGGTCAATCTATTGTACAAGGGTGAGGTAGGAGGGTGTCACTGCTTTTTAACCCAAATTTGGCATCTCCCACAAGTTGACAGTAAATATATAGACTGTAGAACAGCTGTTTACACCAGATGTTTAACATACATATGGACATTTCTTTCAAAAAGTCTTTCAAGAAAATTTTTTGTTCAACGTTGCTGAAATAAATGCTACAGCACTAATGCTAGCTCATAGCTCACTCATAATATTCCTACGTCCTTTGATGTCTTGCATGAAATATGTACTAAATGTCCAGTGTAAACAGCTGTACTAAAGTCTATAAGCTGACTGTCAGCAACTTGTAGGAGACACCAGAGCTGAGTGGAGAAAATTTGATCAAAACTTTTGAGTGGTAATGTATTTCTGAACAGCTTTCTTGTGACTCTCATAACAGACAGTGGTCTTGACATCCTCAAAATATTTTTGGTAAATTGTAGCAATAGCATTCACATGCAGAGTGTGTGGCTGGCTCATGTAAATATTGCAACACAGATAAACCAAATGAAAATTTTCTGATTGCTTGGTAGGAGTGAATTGTCAGTTTTTTCTTGTTTTGCATTTAGATATGAAGACACCTGGGTAACTCTGCACAAACGAGCAAAAGAATGTGCCAAAGCTGCAGAGGTGAGTAAATAATTTCACATAATTTATGGTTTGTATGTTAAGGTCTTGACTGCCATCATGTAATAACTCGTACTCAAGGCAAAAGTAAAGACATGGACCAGATTATAAGCACAGAACTGGATTGCAAAACACCTTTTGAAATCAATTTAAAGTGTTACTTTACATACTTTAAGTACTTCAAGCTTATGAAACACAAACATTGTCATCGTGCCACAGTTTGATGCTTTGCCAGGCCTTTCTACAGCCATCGTTTGCTCTGTTTTTAAGTGTTTTATTGTAAACAGACTGGGAAACTGATTAACTTGGCAAGTCCACAGTTGTCTCATTGTTCACATGGCAGAGTATCTTTTGAATTATTTCTAAGCAGCTAATGGAGTTTTTGCATTTTTCTAAGCAGGCAATAGTTTCACCTAGTGTGGTGATTGTTTTAAAATTCGTTTTTCTGTATTTTGTAACTGCATTTTTCATTTTTTTCAACTGTTTTTTTCCAGATTACTGATAGTTCTGATTGTTTAAGTGTAGCCTGATTTGATTGATAGTTTTCCATAGTATTCAAATTGCTTACTTTTTTATTTTCTTAATACATTTCAGTAGACAGACATAACAATGGTTATAGATATATGGATGTAGTGGCATACTGAACAGTGAAAGTGTTGTTCCAAAACCGTTAAATGAACTGTATACACACTACTACTCATACGTGGGGTCACTCACTAAATAGTAAATTTTAATGCTAATACATACTTTTATTTGAGAAGAAAATAGATTTTTCTAGCAGTTTGGAGAATATCATAAAATAATACCAATGATATTCCTATATCCCATGGCAGAATATGTGCTAAAAATCCAGCAGAGGGTAAACAGCTGTACTAAAGTGTGCAAGGTCACTGTTAACAACTTGGGGGATTCTAACATAAGTATGTGAAGACTTCTCTTCTGAAATAAAGGTGTATGCTGTCTTGGAAAAATCTGAGTGGTAATGTAAAAATGGTCATAAATATTGACTTCACTGTTTAAACACTCTTGACACTGTCATACTGCTTGTGTCTCAGGCAGTGGATGGAGAGGTGGTAATGATGTCTGCCCACTGGGAGAGGAGACGAGGAGCCCTGCTGGAGCTGCAGGAACAACTACAGCAGATACCAGCCTTCCTTACAGACATGGAGGCCATCACTGCACGACTTGGTGAGGCAAACATGTTCACACTGCCCTGCTCTGAAATTGCTGAATCAGTATAATAGGTTTTATATGGCTAAAAGTAATGCCAGGTTCACACTACACAACCTTTTGAGTTGTCTGTCATTGTGCCTATGAGTATGCTGTGCAGCCCTGCATGCAGGCTACAAACGTGCAGTGCAGTCTAACAGTGTGAGTGTTCTGTGGGCCGTTCTATTGTTCAACACATTCTTTGTGACAAAATGGTCACTGAAATGGACAAATATGTAAGTGTGGAACACCCTCGACCAATTGAAACCTTCACGTTCTTATAGAAATAAGCGACAGTGTTCTTATACGGCATGCTGTTAACTGCAAACATCGACCATGTGACCCGATATTGCCACTGATTTTTAATAAATCTACACTTTGACAAGAGATTTTATTGATTATTTAGTACAAAATGTTTTTTAAAGTTACAATAAAATTATGTAAATCAAGAAGTTTTGTGCACACCCATTGTGTGCATTTCTTTTTACCATCAATGTTTCTATATCTCAAGAGCTTCCAGGGGCCTCCGGGTGCCTGGACCCTGGCCATAGATTTGCCCTGGACCTGACCTGGGCCCCTGCGGCCCTCTGGCCCCCAGCTATATTTTTCAGGATTCTTTTAATTCACAATTTTACCCATGGTTTTAGGAGTGTGTGAATCATTTATATTCAGTTGCAGTAATAAGCAAAACTATTGGCCTAATAAACGTTTTACTATTTATCATACATTGTACAAAAGAAAACTTGGTATATGTTATATTTGATCTCTTTCACAGTATATAGTTTATAGTTTACAGTACACAGCATATAGTTTCTTCAGACATAATGTTCTCTATGTCATGTATTATGTAAAAATGTGGTGTAATTTCTGGTCCTTTTAATTATTTCTTAAAAAAATAAATAAATGTAAATGTTCGAGAGAAAGCAGCCTGCTTTGAGTTGGTGGGAAAATGCCTAATTGAAATTATGGCTGGTTAATCCAACTTGTAGCTTCTATAGTGGGGAATTTTCCTTCTTTAGACCCCACAACATCCTCTGCTGGTTATTCTGTGACTCCATGTAATGGCCTTAATGTAACAAACTTTACATTTTATCATTTCCTTTAAAATAGTTTATTTAAATTATTGGTATGATATTGGCATCAACCACAATCAGATGTTAAGTTATCATATTGATCCTGAAGATTCCATATTGGTGCTGTAATACAAATAACTGGGAAAAAACGGAATAAGACTCAAATATATCAATACAGAATGTGTATTCAGTGTTATATACTATTTATAGTGTTATATATAATTATAATTCACTGTTATGAAATTTGTAATTGTGTAGTTACATTTGAATGGTTCAGCAAAGTAATAACTCTTGACCTGTAAGGCTTAAAATGCAAGAAAAAAATTGTATGCATATTGGTAACTGTATGGACTGTAACTATACACTCAAATAATTTGATTCACAATACTCTGTTCATGATTCATGTTTTTAAGTTTCTAAAGAAAATTTGAAGGAAGAAATATAGACATTAATTTGTATTTCTGAAATGTAAACAATGCAATAGTAAAATGCCCTTGTTTAAAATTTGAAACAAAAATCTTTGTAAACAAATAATTTAGTTTCAATTCAATTGTAGAACAGAAACTGTAAGGCTACTTTGGAGGCAGTGAAATTGCAATTGATTGTGTACTGGTGTGGGTTAAATAGATTCTGACCTCTAGTGTTCAGGCAGTGCAGTTGCAGTGGATGGCATAATGAGCAGAAAGTGTGCTATATCCTATTGTATGTATGCTCCAGTGAGCCATAATATTTACATGCTAACTTTTCATTTTGTCAGCTCCACTTATATCACCTTGTAAATTACAGACTGTAGTCCATCTATTTCTCTGCATACTTTCTTGCCTCTTTTCAACATGTTCTTCAATTGTCAGGACCCTCACATGGTGGTAGGTGTGCCTGACAGAGTAGACAGTGAATGGACTCTGTGTTTAATATCTCCAGCAGCTCCGCTGTGTCTGATTCACTCAATAACAATAAGTGACACCCTATCATGGAGCATTCCTAATGCTGGTACTATGGATTAAATAAATGATGCTGTTTTTTGGGGCAGTAGTGGGGCACCAGCACCTAGAGGCTTCATGTAGATTGTCAGGTTTGACTTGTGCGATACATCATGCATAATGTACATCTGTTCTTTCTAATGGAGGCCTTGTGAACCTTGCTAATATTTTCAGGTAAAAGAACTGTGATATGGTGGAATAGTAGAATCACCTTGAGCGACTTTGCAGAGCAGCTGCTCACTGATTCCTGCTGTCTCTGTTGCTGTGATATGTAGTGATACTGAGAGGGAACCCCTGTGGAGATCCATCTGCTAGCACTTGCAGCTAAACAGGTTGACGTTCACTCTCAGGCTTATCCTGTAGGTGTCTGTCAGGTTATCACCGGCACTTGGCACAGAAATAGAATGCAAGAAACAGACTATATAGTAATTGAAGCTGTGACACTGTGTGTAATGTTCAGGTCTCCACTGGATGTCATGCAGTTACTGGCCACGTTTTCCCCATAAAACTAAAAAGTTTAAATGTTTGACCTCAATTTACTTGCCTCATGATTAAAGCCCAAATTATAGTCCAAGTGACAAGAGTTGTTTGACAATAAGATTCTTGGTTGACAGATGTGTCCTGAGTCATTGTCCTATTTGATTAATAACATGTAGATTTTTTCAGACCAACTCAGCAATTGTCTTCATATCCTTACAACAGCTGTGCTCTTTCAGTTTTTTGATGTGTGCTACAGTGACTGTTAATTATTTTGCATAATTTTTGTCAAGTGACACATATTGGACTATTATTTGGCCTTAAATGTTTTTGATCTATTTTTGTATGATTCAGATGTACTTTTTCAAACACACTGAATACTGAACCAAAGTTTCAGATATGAGAGAATGACCACGTACTTCATTAAATATTGTATTAATCTGTTTTAGATTTTAATTTGAATTTAGATTTTTAACATTACAAAATGAATGCTGCTGAGTTATTCCCTTGATCAAAGACAACAAATGCAGAGTTTAGTTATATTATAGTTTGGCATATTATAGTTCTGTATGTGTGAGACCAAGAAACCTGTATTATTAGCATACTTAAATTTATTTAAATAAGTTATTCAAGATGCATTTTCACCATAATCAGAGTAAAAGCAGTGTTCGCTCAGTTACCTAACACTGCAGATGTCAATCCAGAGATCAAATGAGAGATTGTTTGAGAACCATGGCACGGGGGATGGCCCAACTGCAAAATTTGTCATTTATTCTTTAGAAGTAGCTTGAACTGGGTAGCTACAGATGACTGTTATTTATCAGAGCTGTGACAGGTATCATCAGAGCACTGAACAACTGCATGCATCAAGCAGACAGATTTAGATCATTTACAGAGCCTGTAAACAACCACCATCACTGTACAGTGGTGTTTGAAAGGTTGTGAACCCTTTAGAATTTTGTATATATCTGCATAAATTTGACCTAAAACATCATCAGTTTGTCACACAAGTCCTACAAATGGATAATAATAGATCAAATAGATTTGTTCAGACTTGTTTAGACTTGTTGATTTATTTATTGAAGAAATTGTTCCAGTATTGCATGTCTATAAATGGAAAACTGTGAAATGTAGCAGATAATTTGAAGGTGAAACTAGCTGGTAGCACATTACTCAAACAAACACAAATAACCGAACAATAGCTGGACAGTTGAGTCAGAATCTCAAAAACAGCAGGTTTTATGGGGAAATCCTGTATGCAGCGGTTAATACCTACCAAAAGTGGTCCAAGGAAGGACAACCAGTGTAAAGTTGACATGATCATGTGTGCTCAAGGCTTATTGATGAGGTTGTGGAGTACAAAGGCAGATCATTTGGACTGATCTCATAGAAGAACAATAGTAAAACAAAGTGCTGAAGTGTTAATGTTGGCTATGATAGAAAGGTTTCAGAACACAATGCATCACAGCCTGCTGTATATGGGGCTCCGCAACTGCATTCTGGTCGTAGTGTCTGTGCTGATCAAAATCATCTACAATGGCCCTGTGAGCATCTGAACTTGATTTTTATATTTTATTTTATTTTTTTATGGTCCAGTGAGTGTACGTCACTTGTATGGGTGATGCTCTGGAATTCATATGAATGTTGTACTTTGACACCTACCTAAACATTTTTGCAGAAGAAGTACACCCCTTCATGCCCATGGTATTCTCCAATGACTTGGCCTCATTAAGCAGGACTGGAACAGTCTTCTTCTATTGTCTTGACGCTAGATACAGGAGACCTTCACAGGTCCTGTGGAGTTCATGCCTCGGTGAACTAGGTGTGAGTGTGATCTGCATAATATTACGCAGATGATTTTAATGTTATGGCTGACCAGGAATGTGCAAATGCACAGGACCACAGTACCACAGAGTTAATGATTTCACTGATTTATCTCGTATTGCTTCAAGCAGATGTGCTGGAGTAGCACTGACACTGAAGTCCGCAGTGCTGTGCTCCTCCATGACCTGAGTTTAATGCTTCTAATATAATACCCCAATATTAGCATCTGCAAAATAACTCCTACTGTATGTTCTAGCAAACTAGTTGAATTTTAGCCACTTAATATTGGTAAATTGGTTGGGTGCTACTGATTTTGAAAGCCTGTCTAAAGCAATGATATTGTCAAAAAATTAATTGATCATGAAACATTTTCATGTAAACTGATAAAGAGCTTGGCACAGCTTGTAGGTGAACAGTTTGTAGGTGATTGATTAGGATCAGTAGTCACCAGCCTGTATCATGGATCTGTCAAGCCATAAACGCTTCTTGAAGCAGCCACTTGGTGGCAGTGGATAGCTTTGGTGACTCTTTGTAAAGCAATGAGAAAAATGAGCAGGTAATCTTGTTCATGTTTCAGTAATGTTATTATTTGTGCTTACTGTATCAAAACCCTTAAATAGCTCAGGGTGCACCATTTTGTCTTGCAATCTCACCATGTATAACAAATAAAGTTTGCAAAGTCATCTGTAATACATAACCAACCTCCTGTGGATGCATGGAAGCCTTATCTTCTTCCTCTCTTTGCATCAGCTCAGCTGGAGGCAGACTTTGAGGAGATGGAGAGTCATCTGATGTACTTGGAAAACTTGTGCGGTCAGTGTGAACAGGAGCGTTTCAAACACTTTGAGATCCTACGGCTGGAAAACTACAAGAAGAATAAGAGGTGATTAATCTCAATCATCTGTAATGTGTTTACTGTTTTTTAAAACATTGTGTTTTTCTGATTTTCAGTGTTTTGTATCCGAATGCTATTCCATTTCATCCCCCTCATGCATTAGCAAATGATTTAAAATGTAAGTTTTCCTGTTTTGAAATTTAATTTAAATTGGAGTGTAGGATGGAGTAGGAGTATAAAAATTCGGTGATGCATCATGATGCGTCAATCTGCAGGTGGCTGTCTAACTGCAATTTGAGAAGTGATTAAAATTGATTATAATGGATGAAAATGCTTGCTAAGAACCAGGCATATTAACTATAAAACTAAAACACTCGTGAATTCAACATGTCATTCCTACACACATTTACGTCACCATTGTGCATCACGCATGATGCCCCTATCTTGGGTAAGAAGCCCCCCTTGTGAATCAATTTGCACTCTAGCCTTTACAAAATATATACTTAAATATATAATGTAATTTACATTAAGATTTCTTTGAAAGTCATCCTATATTTCAGTACAGTTGTTTGTTCACCCCCCAATGGACCTTATCAGTTATGAGCCATCACTGTCAATCACACATGCACCTATGTAAGGTTTATCTACGTTTAAAATGGATAATCTTCTGTGTTATCAGTGACTGGGCATTAGCAGTTTGCCTTGCATATAATGGTCAGAAATATACTACTGCCCAAACGTTTTGGGGTCACCCATGAAATTGACCAGTTTCCATGACAACGCATACTTTTATTTGAGGAGAAAATTCTTTTTTTGTAGCTGAATACTCTGATAAAATCCACAAATGCTGCAGATGCTCAGCTACATCTTTTATGGTAGAAGGGTGAGATAACACAGTATTGTTACTTCCTCCTGTAAGTTGTTTACAATGAGTTTATAGACTTTTATTGAAGTGGCTGATTCTCCACTGGAAGCACGTGTCATATGATGCATCATGGGATGTAGAAATATGGTGCATATGTGCGTAGAGCTAGCATTAGTGCTAGGGATGATACATCCAATTTTAGTGTTTTTGGGGCTGATACCGATCACAGATCATCTTTCGGTATCGGCCAATTGCTGATACCGTTCAAGTTGGGACTGGGTGTCGCATTAACATTTCCAGGCGGTGCATCATCATGCAGTGAAATCATGTAGTGAACTAGGCATTAGTGGTGTTTATTAGCTCTGCTCTGTTACAGCTCTGTTAATTACTGGGTTGAGTGATTATCCGGTTGCTGTTAAGTCTTTACTCTGCTTCCCCCACGAGACGTTAGTTTTACCAATACATAACCGATTGATCCTTCCAACTCTAATTAGTGCTATATGACTTATTTCAGTAATGTTGAGCAATATTAACTTTTTAATTGTCAAAGACATACTTTAGTTAATACATGCTTGAACTTATCTGCTATTCTAGCGATGAATTATGTTTATTAAAATCGATTATAGACTAATATCTTCTATTGAAGAGTAGAGATTATTTAAGTTATGGACTAATATATTTAATTGTAGTGATTAATAGTGTTTATTGAAATCAATCAGAATAATTGTAGTATTCTTAAAATAAGCATTGCTTTACTGTACTATCGTACAGTAGTATTTTAGTAATATCAAGTAAGAGTTTTGTTTTTGCATAGAACATAGTCCTACTTTGAGTCAATGTGCAGATGCCCATCAATATGTATAGTTTGTTTTGAGGAAAAACTGCAGTACACAGTTGGGTGATCTCTTTTGATGTTTGTTGCATCCCTATCATATTAGCCATGACGGAATATGTGCTGGACACAATGATCTTTTAGAAGTTTTGATTAATCCAAACAAAAGCCCAGGACAGTATGACAAAGTATTCTCCTGAAAAAATGACTTTTGCACTTCAAAAATATTTTTTTTCTGTCAATACATTTAATGCAATGTTGAAAGTGTATTCTGTCTTTCTGGTGGGTGAAGGCTCTGAGCATGTGTAGCATAATCTTAATCACTGTACAGTTAAGGCCAAAAGTTTTGAGACTGATGCACATTTTGGTTTTCACAAAGTTCATTTCTTCAGTGTGTTTACATCTTTTTGTCAGATGTTTTGATCTTTTATCATTTTTTGACAAATGCATCAAGTTTATACAAAAATCAATAGTTACAACGTTAACACTTCTTTTTCAAGACTTCTGCAATTTGCCTTGACGTGCTGGATATCCACTTCTTGACTAAACCATTCACTGATGTCTTCCCATTTTTGCCCATACATGCTTGGAGTTTATCACCATTTTTGTGTTTTGTCCTCCTGCTTTTTTCAGGATTGACCTCAGGTTCACAGTAGGATTGAGATCTGGGCATTTACACCTGCCTGCTGCCATTCTTGAGTAAACTGCACTGGTGGTGATCCCATAGCTGAATCCTCTTTAGGAGATGCCCTGAGGCCTGCTTCACAGCAATTGAACCTCTCTCCTTCAATTTCTTGATGGTCTAATAAATGGTTGATTCTTACAGTTTTACAAGCAGCAATGTCCGTCCCTGTGAAGCCCGTTTGATGAAAAAGAAATGATGACTGCACGTTTCCTTGGAGGTAAACATGGTTAACAGAAGAAGACAAAGATTTCAAGCACCACCCCTCATTTAAAGCAACCAGTGTGCTCTTCTAATCCAGTGAGCATGACAGAGTGACATCGGCTGCCTTGTCCTTGTTAACACTTTTCCCTGAGCAAATGAGAAGTGAAATGATGGATATGGAATGGATATTGTATCTCCAGGTCTTCAGACTTCTTAATGATTATATTGATTCTTCATGATTCCTCTGCTTGTATCCTTCCATTATGTGGGTGGCCACATTCAGCTGTTTCAAGGGTAACTGACTTTTGATGTGAACTAGTTCTTGTCATAAAGTGTCCAAAATAAAAACTTTTAGCTTCTAGTGAGGATTGATTTGGTTGGTTTGTTTTCTTAGCTGTTCAAGGTTCTCTCAAGTCTTCAATGCAAAGTTCAAAGGCATCAATATTCTTCCTGTCCCACTTTTTTAGTGTCCAGCTTTAACATCTATAAAGAAGCCATCAAGAAGACTAGTCTGGACAGTCTTGATCTTTGGAAAGAAAAATAATTTCATTTGAACATTTCTTTCAGTTCTTCATCCTTGCTCTGCTCACAGTATCACAATGTCATGTTACACCTCTAATACATTTACACCCCTATTTTTGTAGGCTTTGCTCTGACAATCTTGGGCTCTGCTGAATGCTTTCATCTTTCCTCACTCATCAGTCTTCTCACTTATACCTCACATTGACTCATTTTGAGACTACTCCATGTATCTCAGGGAGGGCCTTTAGAGATGGTGCAGTTTGTACAATTGAAAGAAATAAAGCAGTTGCTCTTAGGAAGTGTCTGCAGGCTGCTGCAGCATCAAAGCAAATGCAGTATTCCACGAGTTCCTCTTCAGTCAGAGATAATGGCTCTGAAATATCTTCCTGTGATCACCACATACTCTGCCAGCATAAGTGAATTTTTTTATTTATGTGCATTATTTATATATTTTTACATTTTTGTGCATTATTCACTTGTCACTTGAGCTTTTAAATGGTATCCAAGTCAGAGACAGTAGCTCATCTGTTGCACAGTTTGTCTTTGTTGTTGTGACTTTCATACTACATGACTGGTCGGCGACGTGGGGTCAGAAACTATTCGATTTTTCATCGCAGACTCAAAAACTTGTTTTGTCATGAGAACAGAACACAAGCTATGAGCCAGCAATACAGTTAGTTATACTTGTTGCAGCTGCCATTTTTAGGACAAGACAGAAGCCGGCAAATGTGTATATTAACGAAGGGAAAAAGATACACATACACCATCGCCGCCTTTAAACCGGAACTGCCTTTTATTTTCAGTGTTTCACTTCACCATAAGAGACCTTCACAAATATCACCATAGTGAGAGCACACATTAATAAAGCATGCAGAACAACAGACGTACTACAATCTCTAATTGTAGAATTACAAAGTGCACCTGGAGCTGATAAAAGGAGTGTAAAAGAATGTTTTTTTGTTTTTTTTGGTGTTAATGACTGATGGTATGAATTTTACGCTGTACCCGTAATATTTTCTTTGAATGAAAATGAACTTCCTGGAACATGTTGGTCTTTTTTTGTATCAAACATGATACAGTAGACCCAAAAACAATAGACTATATATAGTATGTTTATAATATGCCATTTTTTGCTCCTCTACTATATAATGGCATCTGTTATGTCTTCCAATATGTAATGCCCTATAGAGCCTGCAGCGAAATCATGCATCTCTAGCTTAGCCAGTGAGTTGGAAAGCAGCTGAGCTCGACTTCCCACAGCTCGACTCCTTCTGTCTGTGTTGAGATTTGTTCATTAGCACAGAGGCCCATGCATGTAATGCCCATCACAGTGAAAAATATGAGTGCTTCTGTGTATGAAATGTCCGTGTATACCACATTCATGTGTGCAGTGCAGACTTAATGTCATTGCTTTTTGAATGATGTAAGAGTGAAATGTTCCAATCCTCATTACTTTCTTTTCATTTATTTTATAGGAAAGAACTGGAATCTCTTAAAGGTAAGACACTACAATTTTAATTTCAGGGCTGACTCTCAATGTTATGTGCAGTCATCACCATAATTGGGCAGTGCAATGGTAAAATGGCAACAGTGTACATTAAATAGAAAATGAACACATTGATTTAAATGGAACCATTTCTGAAATATACACCCCCCAGAATCAGTACATTTGGAATTGACTAGAGGTACCAGTGAAGTGGTGATCTGTTTTTCATCAGTCATGTAGATGAGAAACATCCCCATAACATTATACTACCACCACCATGCTTCACATTATCATGCCATAAAAAGATTTTTTTTCTTCATTTGATTATAAACTCTTTCGCTAGTTGCCAAATCTGTCCAGTGTCTTCATGCACATTTCAAACAATACTCAAAATGTAACTTTTGGAGAAATGGCTTTTCATTTTTCACCACCCTCCAGTACAGGTCAGTTGTTTTTTTGTTTTTAAACTGTTGTTTAAAATTTTATTGGTATTTCAAACTTCCCATTAGTTTCATAATGGCCTCTCTGACCAAGTGTTCTGTCTCTCTTCGTCATCTATTTTGGCAGATGCCGAGTGGTGCCATGCATTTTCCACTTTTTAAGAAGGACTTAGCATTGCACTCATATTTTCAAAGCCTTGGGAATCTTTTTTTTTGTCTATCAGCTGATGTGATTCTGTGCAGGTTTTGGAAAATTCCATGATTGTGAGCTTGGCAACAGTTGGTTATTGATGTACTGAAATTGTATAGCGGAGGGTATAATAAAGGCCCTATATACCAAGTTAGGAAATGCTGAGAATGGTTTTACATTTATGTAAACAGCATTTATGGCTGTGTAGTGGCACTAGTTGGGATGCTGCTGCTAGCTGGATAATGTTGCTGTATACACAGGACATGATCCGCTTACAGAAGTTCAGAAGAAGTTTCAGATCAGCTGAGGTGCATCTCATACTACATATTTAATACTGTGTACCCAAGTCAAAAAGCAGATATTGCCCTTCCATGATCAAACAGACAAATGGTGAGGTGGTTGGTGAATTTCTAATGAAGCCCCCACATTGACTATAATTTAGACAGAAAAGCTCTTCAAGGCATTGTTATTTTTATTGTTATTTTATACTAGTATCCAATTACACAATTCTTGCAAAGACAGCAAGCATGTTTGAAATTCAGTAATGACACAGTTATGAATGTGGTTAAAGAGAGAAACTCTATCTCTGTGTATATTACAGTTTTTGTGTTTTGGCTTATTGCTTCATTTAATGCTCAACAAAGCATAGATCTGTTTGGTACATACCCAGCAGAAACTAATTAACCTCAGCAAGTGAGCAAAGCACCAGAAAATGGACAATGCTTTGCTGATCTGGTCTCTGTAGGACTGTCAATATCACTCTGACCTCCAAGGCGATCCTGCATACTGTATAAGCCTTTATTCATGTTTTGATGTTTTGGGATTTGGAAGTGAAAACAGCTCTTGGACCAGCTTGCTGGAACCATTTGGTCCTTTTCAAATCACATAATTGTGGTGAATAGCTGCATGTCAGCTTTCAATTTGTTTTGTATTACTGATTCAAACTGAATACAAGAAGTATGGCAACCATTTATTGCCCTTGTCCTGAGGTTTGTAGGCAAACATAAAAAATATGAGTCACTTTATTAGGATATGCTGCTATTTGCTCATATAGATAGTCTACAGATGTTCACGTTTACAGCTGTTCTATAGAAACTCACTTGATACTTAACTGTGTTAGGGTTAGCACCAGTGTTAGATTTAGGATCAGAGATGGACTTTGGGTTGAGGTTAAATTTAAGTTGAAGTTAAATTGACTCTTAACATATATTTCTTTGATTATACTTTTATTTATTATAGTAAATTAAATGCAAAGTAACTATATATAAACATGAAACTGGCCTGTCCTAATAGTGTTACCAAATATAATGCTATATTAATATTCATATGGTATGGCGACTCTGATAAAGCTGCTCTTCACACCTTCTAGTCTTTAATTTTCTGAATGCCTGCAGGGATTAATCATAACTGGAGTGTCTTATCCTGGCTTAAAAGATAAAGATGCCCACCACCACCTCTGTAAAATGGTATGGTGACATTTGGGTTTGTGGTTTTGCAAAGTTAAAACTTTGGAGACCCTGTTTTAGTCCAGTTTGCTTTGATAGAAGGGACCCGGGGATATCAGACAATCATGGATAATGCTACCAGTAGATAACTGTACGATAATTAACTTACGGCCAGTGCTGATATAACTACATATTACTTTAGAATTTTATTCATAATTTTACCTTTTTAAAGACAAGTTCACAGTAACTTATCACTGACATAAAGCACTGCATCTTTAAACTAGGGCTCAAGCCGTTTTCAGAGCTAGTACTGATAGTAATCAAGGACAGGCTGAAGTGACTCAAATCTGATCTTTTGTCTTAATGTGGCTCAGATCTGATGTTTTCAGGCTGTGTGGACGTGTCACATCCCATCTTTTCTAATCAGATGTGAGTCACATTCACATGTGGTTCTAGATCAGATATGTATCAGATCTGTGGACATGTGACTTGAATGTGATGGTCAGATCAGATTTCATGTCTTTTTGCTTGTACACATGCAAATAGTCTCCAATACCAATGTCGCAGTAAAAGCAGCCAGCTGGCATTAATTCACCTCCTTCACCTGATCATGTACAGTCCAGCATCTGTTTACTGTCCTCCTGAGCTAAACACCATCACACATCAGCTACTAACACCTCTGTTTACCAGTTTAACTCAAATCAGTCAGCTCACTAATACAGGGTTGCCAGATCCCTCGAACCTCCTGCCGGTTTTGTAACATAGTCACACTACGCAAACAGAAACTATCCCAAAATCTAAAGTGACACATGCATTTCAATGAGGTTTAAATCTCCTTCAAATCTTACTGTCATTCAATCTCTTCTTTTATTTTGTGCAAACACCCTGCAAACCTCCAACTCTGAAGTTTTACTGGTGACTTTATTTTTGCAAACCTGGCAACCCTGAACAAATGTGATGCTTTTTGTTGTTGGTGTTGGTGATGTGTATACACGTATCATTGTGCGCATGCATGCTGTTTCAGGGACAGATTCACTCTACGTTACAGATACAGCTCACTTACATTTGTAAATATGAACCGCAATGATGGTTAAATCTGATCTGAGTAAAAAATCTGATTTGAGCAACGTGACTTGTAAAGTAAATGTAGCCTAATGACAGATATTCTACCATAAATTATATTTGTACTTAGAATCTTTGAGTGATTCAGTGATCCAGCCCTTGCATTAAGTGAAATTTCTTAAACTTTGAGCACGGTTTAATTTTAGAGCTATAAAAGTAAAGCTCTTTCAGAATCAGTGAAACGCACATTTGGATTTACTCGACATGTGGTTCACAGTTCTACCTATCAGAGTGCTGTGGCCAGACTAAAGAATTGTTTTTGTTTGTATCAGATACACAGATAATACATGACAAAAAGTATGGAAACTGACTTCAAAAGCAGATTCTGATCATCAGAGAAACATGTCTGATAAAGTCCCCTAATAATCTCCCTCCACATGCCAGCTCCCTCATATTATTTATTTATTCATCTTTTTTTATCTGATTTGGACACAACAGAAATTGTCCTCCAAATTTAACCCATCCCTGCAGTGAACCACACACACACTAGTGAACACATCAGGCTGTGAGAACATGTGCCCAAAGCAGTTGGCAGTCCTGTCCACAGTGCCCGGGGAGCAGTTAGGGGTTAGGTTCCTTGCTCAAGGGCATTTCGGTCATGACCTGCCAGGGGCAACATGGCAACCTTCTAGTCACAAGACCAGATCCCTAACCACCAGACCATGGCTGCCTCCAACACTGTCCCAAGTGGGGATTGAACCCTGCTCGCTTAGCTTCCCAGCGCGAGTGAAATACCGCTGAGCTATAGACTTTATTAATAATTAGGTCAGTGTTCTCCCTCCACTGTACTATTGCTACAAACTGCAATTCTGTTGTCATGTTCTGTGCTGAAACCAGGCCACTGGCCTTTTCGTTTTGCAGTGTCAAAGCTTGACTGTATGTTTATGGGTGCATGCACAAGCAGAAATGTAAATCTGTAATTATTCTGCATTTAGCAAACACTTATCCAGAGCAGCTTACAATTACAATCATGTTACAGTGGCATCAGCAGCCATGTAATGTTAGGAGTCTTGCCAAGGGGTGTCCCGATCCGATATTGATATCGGATACAGGTCCGATAACAGCCATAAAAACATTATCGGATTTTATCGGCCAGCATAAAAAATCTCCG
>BRDA01012267.1:0-14406 GCA_036984385.1 Crenuchus spilurus | reverse complement strand
AACGTCCTGTGACGTCATCCACGGGCTACCCCGGTTATCACTACTGCGCATGTGCGTCAAGGACAGAAAGGAAGACGCAGCAGTAAAAGGTGAGTGCGCAGCAGTTTGGAGAGAAAAAGAAAGTAAAAACAAAACAAAAACGACGCATCGACTATTAAATTAGTTGTCGACTATTTTAATAGTCAACATAATCGTGACTAGTCGACTAATTGTGGCAGCCCTACTTCTAAACAAGTGGGTCTTGAGTCTGGATTTAAATCAGAGAGGGATGAATATTCCAGATGTCAGGAGGGAGTGTATTCCAGAGATGGGGAGCAGAGAGACTGAAGGTGTAGTCATTAACATATAAATATTTACTTCTATATTACTTATATGTATAGAGGTGTAATGGTGAGCGTGTGTTCTCATTATATTTTGAGCAAAATGAAGGAAATGAACAGTTTATCATTGACATTAAGTGAGTAGACAGAAAGGCAGGAGACTGATGATCGTTTGTAATCTTTGCCGTTCAAACAGTACACTTTCATTAGATGGCATAATGAATGATTCTTGGTGATCTACAGACATATCTGTGATGCACATTGTCACAGTTTTGCATTACAGGATCATATTATGATGCAGTGGTTATATTTGGGGAGGTGTAGACTGTAAACATTTGCACAGACTGTAGCTTCTTACTTTTATTAATAAAACATCTATTGATTATTCATTATTACTAGTGATGGGCAATCTAATGACTTGTATTGTCAATCTAGATGTCCACAATCTACTTTTCTAATGAAATCATGGTGATTGTGACATTTTATGTCCTCCTGCTTAGGACTTCACTTGTTTACAGACTGCTGTATATGTAATTGAATGAACAGAACAGCAGCATTTGGGCCGAGTTTTACATGAGCCTGCCTGTGAAATCACAATTAGTATTAATTAAACCCTGGAGACCATGTTTGTTTACTGTGGAGAACACAATTCAAGTCAGTGTCTGGAAATGGTTTGTTTAGAAGCCTATTTACACTAAACACAGCCATTTGCAGAGAAGCTCTTCTTTTTGTGTTTGTACATTATGTTGGAAGAGTCTGTATGTAGTGTGCACACATGACCTAAGGCTTCAGAGGAAGTCATGAGTGAATCATGGGCGTAATGGAAGGAAGGAGAGAAGGAGCTGTATGATGACAGCGATGTTACAGAGGATCACCTTGACCCGAGCAGATTAAGCAGGCAGGCTGTAAAGCTGCGGACAAACACGATGTTAAAACATGCTGTTCACATGGAAGCTCTTAAAAAGTCAGGAGTGTGAACAAGTCCTGATAAAAGAGGTAAGCTGGCCTTATTCTGCTGCCTGCAGTTCTGTGCCACTTTCTCTCCACATAACACATAAATGAGGACACAGCTGAGATACGTCACGCAAAGAAAGATGTCTTGGAAACTGAAGCCATCGTGATCACGGTTGACCATATGGGTGGTGTTTACAGCTTCTACATGAATGAACGATAGTTATATAGGGCCTTTCTCAAACCCAAGGGCACTTTACAGTGAACACAAGGTTAGTTTGTGATTCCTCTGATTGTATCCATCCATCTCATTGCTTATACCTTCAGTTGTTCCAAGCATATCTGTCTTAAGTACCCTGGTTCTTCTCATAAAGAGTGCAGAATAAGAGCTTCAGTTTGGTTATCTGAGCATGAAGTGGAAGGTCAGACTTGATTTGGTTGAGGATTCGTTTGTTGTCTTTGCTGTCCATGATTCTCTCATTGTCCAGCTCTCACATCAGTAAAAAGTTAAGGAGAGGACTGTAGTCTGGACAGTTCTGAGCAGTTTGGAGAAACAAATCATTACATTTGACAATATGTATTCATTAATATTTCAGATTTTTTGAATGTCGTATGCTTGTTCCCGACTCTTTAACTTGTAACTGGATATTTTTGTTTTTGAATCCTTTTATCAAGTAAGGTGATCTGCCTGTATAGTAAGATAAGTGTACGTAAAACAAACGAAACATAATAGTAATATTATACATTTGTACTAGATTTAAGATGGTTTCACTTGCCAATGTGTAATTTTACAGTATATTGTAGTTCTTTCACAGTAGCAGTGAAACAACCTGGCAGCTGTAGGCAAAGATTTCATGATCCTTTACAGGACCCAGTCAGTATCTTCTCAAGTGGTGTTTGTAAATGTGTCAAAAGTATGTCAGGTAATGGGACCTGGCTCTTTTCACAATATTGTCACTGATACTGATTTGAAGAAGCTACATGTTCCAGTTAGTAATGGGCCGATCCACATTTTTTTAGTTCCAATCCGATTCCGATATATAACTGCTGATACCGATACAAATTCTGATACAAGAGCTTTTTTATCTTATTATTATCGGTACTATATTTATTGTTACATAATGAGGCTGAAATAGACCATACAGCACTTAGAAAAGTAAAAAAAAACACAAGTGTATTTAAAGTAAATTCCAAAGTAATATATTTGTCACACTTTACATATAAACAGGGAATAGTTTTCTTTCAAGTTTAACATTTAAAATGCAAAACTAAATAAACATCTTAAGTAAAAACCTTTCTAGTACCTTAAACAATACAATAAGATTGTGCTGCATAATCTAAACAAGTCAAGTATTTGGACTTTATATTCAGAGATATAAATACTTTCACCTCTAAAAAAGTACTTTCAGTCAGGAAAGTTTTGGGCAATCTGCTGGGAGTTTAGCACGTTTCTGAAGTACCTCGAGTCTGTTACCTTGTGGTGTCCTCATGTTTGTTTGCTATTGACATGAAACCTCTGCAGGTGTTTGATTAAATTGGTTGTATTATACGATGCTGGAGTAGTTCCACCCCTCGGCACGCTAGCTTTACAAACATTACATGTAGCCGTTCTACTGTTTGGCGTTTCCAAACTGAAAAATCTCCACACACTCGAAATTCTGTAGCCAACAGCTCAATCAGCCACAGACTGAAGCTGCTGGGGGTTCAGGGTAAACTGTGGAACTGGAATCAGGATCAGTGATGTGTTTCATGTTAACCTTACGGCGGGTTTCTGGTCAAGCGCAGGCTGCGAACTGGAATATGGATCGGTAAGTGGATCGGCCGATATCCGATACGTTAATAACATCAATATTGGCCCCGATACCGATATTGTATCGGATGGGTCCCATCTCTATTTCCAGTGACAGTGACCGAAGTTCATATTAAAAATAACTGAACTTTGGAAATGGACAGATTTCAAGATCCTAGACTAGGCTGACATATTCCTAATTCACTCCTCCAGACTTTACATACACTAGCCAAATGTTTGCCAGTGCAGTTTCAGTTCCCACTTGAGATTGTAGATTGTGAAGATATACCTCTTCTCTCTTTTCCTTCTGAATGGTAAATAAAAACAATCCCCAGGAATAAAGACAACTTCATGTGGGCCCTGGGTCAATAACAGGTAAGTATAATTGAGTATAGTGACTTTTTGTGTTACATATGGGCTGTCGAGCATAGATTGGCTGCCTTTACAGATGTTATTTCACACACAAGTTTGGGTAAACATTCTCTCCATACCCAGTGTTCAGTTCACAACAGCTTCAAGTCATCATCAGTTCTCTTCCACACATCTCTCCTCTCTTTTGTTGTCCTAATTTCAGCCTTCAGTTCCTACTGTTTTTGGTACCTTCATTGTTTTTAGCTCTAGTGTGTTGCAAAGTTGTAAACCAGCCAAATTATTAATGAGCTCACCATAAAAGGCAAAACGGCTTGTTTCAGGGAAAGTCAAAATTATAGTCTGTTAAATGGGCTTGTATGACTGATTTTGGGCATTTCCCACCTGGCTTACCTTTTATATAGGCACCAGAGGACAATTTAAAGTGAACAGAGTGAACGTAAAAGTGCCGACTTTACACGGCAGAAACTTGTGCATATAAATATTGTAGCATTCTTCACACTTTTCTGGAGATTAGAGGAGCGTAAAAATGTAAGACAGGCTCCTTCAGAACGGTATGAAATATTGTCTGATGTAGTTGATTTAAATGAAACGTACTTGTGTACATGAAAGATTTGTGACTGAATATGCAACAGAAATGCAGCGCGTCCCACTTTCTTGCATTTCCACAGGACGTTTGTAGGAGTCGAGCTTCTAACGAGTTGCATTGAGTATGCACAGGCAGCGTAGACGCAAAGCCACTTTAGTAGCAAGTGGCATTTCCTGCTGTTAAGTGAAGTGCGCGCTCTTCCTGCCGAAGATAAAGAAGCGCAGTTTATGGAGTATACTACACGCATTCACTCACATGCTCGCTCATTTTCACTCTGAGAAGAGCCAGTGATCACAGCTCCATTCTGCTGGAGGAAGTGGCTTCACCACACTGTGGGGTATGTAGACACGCTTGACGTGATGTGTGAAGAGGAACACTTTACTGTTTGCTTTCTGCACACTGTTCTTATGCCTTCATGCCCTGCGAGCTGTGGGCCTTGCAGGAAGAAGCAGATGGGTAGATGGCGTGGGAGAATGACAGGAACACTCAGGACAATGAGTGTGACAGCAGGGATGGCGTTTCAATTGGTGAAGGCAAGACGATGCGACGGCTAAGGTCATGCGTGATGTTCATTGAATCGTTTGTACAATTTACACAGATTTGATCCGCTCGTACCCCAAATGTAGTTCATCAGCCAAGACATGTTTAGTGTCTTTAGTTTGGCACTGGAGCTCAAATTTAACAAGCTGTGGTAGTTTCTTTCCTACCAATGAACAACGTACTGCTGTATCACGTTTACAACTGCTGGTTTCTGACACTGTACAGTGTAGCACTTCTACAAAAATGGACACAAGTATACAATTAGCTTTTGAGCACAGCAGGCTGGTCTTGAAGCTACATAATCAGGTCTGAGACTTAACAACATGTGCAACAAGTTTGCAAGCTGCCAATGAAGCAGTTTAAGCTTCTGTTGTTAACACGGCTAACCTACATTAGCCTTGAAGCTCCACAAAACTAGTTGCTTAACCAAGTATGTCTCGGAGGCTCGGCTACAGCTCGTGTAAGGAGAACAGTGTCGGATGTGTTGGGCCTTGATGTAGATGTTTTATGTATTGTCCTCCTTTCACAGGTACATCAGTGAGACATTAGCCGTTTGAGTGTAAAACCTGATTTTCACTTGTTTTCCTGTCTCTCTGTTCCCCACACTAGCCGAGCTTGACACTGAGCATGCCCAGAAGGTCCTGGAGATGGAACATGTGCAGCAAGCAAAGCTAAAGGAAAGACAGAAGTACTTCGAGGAGGCGTTTCAGCAAGACATGGAGCAGTACCTCTCCACAGGCTACCTGCAGATCACCGACAGAAGAGGTGAGACATTCACACGGACATATTATCATCTTTATGAGCGGGTTGTTCAGCAGTGCAAAGTCTTCCCTTCTTCATATTTTCTTCATACCAGTATTGATATCTGTACTGACAGTGATGCAGTCTATGTGCACAGACTGAACACTAGTGCATAAGAGACTGTGCTCTGCTTTATTAATATTGAAGACTGTTAATGCTGTGTTAAGTGGAATTTAATGGAGGTCCATGAGGACGTAGAGACAGACAGTACTCACCCCTCTGCTTTTCCTCTTCTCCTTTCGCTGCTGCCGGCTGTGCTGCCGTGTGAGGTATGCTGCCTTCTGCCTCCTCTAGTGTCTTCACTGCTTCAGGCTCGTGTTTGCTCTGTTGTTTTGGTGTGTCCAGCACTAAGGATGGGCAATATCACTAAAAGGCAACAGTGTGATACTCTGACTGTATGAATAGTAGTAATGGACTGTCATCTAACTGCTTTCTACTCGAGTTATGTAGTTACTGTGCAAAACAGGTACCTGGAACAGCCCCTGCCCTGCACATTGTAGGATTTCCCAGCTTCATTCAGAAAGGAGCTGATGAGCAGGGGTAAAGGAAAATGTTAACACACGTCAATATTGTTTTGTGACGCTGTATCAGTTCTCAAACTTTTTCAGTGTTTATAATTAAGATTGTTGGCAGACAGTAGTTCATTTTGTTGTGTTTATACCCCCAACCAACTAGATGGCAGTGTTGTACTATTTTCAGCCATTAGACTCTCCCACTTCAAAGGAAACCAGTAGAGTAAAGCACACCACTGACTAAAATGTCTAATATTATAATATCACCTTGTTTCCAGTATAGCACTCGACTAAATCTTAACCCCTGTGTCAGACATATCATATCGGCAGGTTGTAGCTAAAACACAATAGTATCAAGAAGACTGGGATCACAGAGTACTGTTAAGTGCAGGGCAGACTGCAGGCACTGTACACTGACTGGTGTTGATTACAGGCTCTCTTTCAGTCTTTCCAAGATGACCCAGTCTTGTGTTTGTAGTGCTGATAAATACATATTCTGTCATTAAATTGTCCATCCTTATCTACTGCTGGAAATATGCATGCAGGAGAATCTTACAGCTTGTAAGACTTTCAACAGCAGGGCTTGTCAGTTCTGTCCACAGAGTGTCTGTTTGGCTGCAGATTTTTATTTCAAGATCAATAAGAGTAAGACTGAAAACAACTCAGTAAACAAGTGGTATCACTTGTGCTTCTGCCCTTTGTGGGTAAGACTGGCGATGCCTGTTGTAAAGCAGTAGTGGTATAATAAGTCCACCTGACCCAAGAAAAGCATTCTGTATTCAGTTTTGCATGACCTGTGGGCACGTTTTCCATTCACTGTCTATTTTATTAGCTTTATAGCAGTAAACTGATTAATGATGTATTTTTTGAGTAGTTTGGTGATTATTTAGTCATTTCTGCTCTGATAATGATGTGATAATCTTATAGTACTATTCTTGAACACTTTGTCTTTGTAAGACTCCTCTAAATCATCTGTGTATTCCTCCCCTGGTCAGATCCATTAGGCAGCATGTCCTCTATGGAAGTGAACGTAGATATGCTGGAGCAGATGGATCTTACAGATGTGTCTGACCACGAGGCTCTGGACGTCTTCCTTAATTCTGGCGGAGAAGATAATGCCGTGTCTCCAACTGCAGGTATACATATATCTCTGCTAGCTCACTCCCACTAGCTGGAATGATGGTCGTACTGCATTGAATGCACCGAGATTGAATGTGGTTGCTGATAACAGTTCATTAACTCCTTGTTTCCAAAGATAACATACAGCAGGTCTAAGACCGATTAAAAGATCCTGTCCGCCTCGTATAATATTAATAATTCTGTCATCTCTTGAAAGGTGATTGTAGGTCGTCAGATGAACCTAATAATAAACTGTGTACATGTATCTTTTCTAAAATAACTTAAATAACAGCTCCTGAGGCAGAGACGACAGCAGCCGAGATCAATCTGAAGGTGCCCGGTCAGACAGAGCTGCGACAGACCGCCTCGTCCCTGTCTTCCTCCTGCACGGACACGTTCAGTGGTGTGACCGAAGGACCAGACGAAGAGGAAGACGGTAGCGAGGAGGGCGGTGGAGGAGACTCGCCGCTGGTGCAGTCTGATGAGGAGGAGGTGCAAGCTGACACAGCCCTCGCTGTCCTGCCCGAGACCGAGGAGCGGCTCAGAAACTCTGACGACAGCGACACGCAGACTCCCTAGTGGCCGCTGAGGAGTTTTGTGAACTTTACGGTAAAATAATGTTCAGTTTCATGGAGATGAGACTTGACCCCCATGATGTTTGGTCAGCCTGCTGAAATCTCTCTGAGAAGAGGTCATGGCAGGTGTGGGTTTTGGGACAAGCCCGGAGCTTATATACAGCTTGTCCTGAAACGGCGCTTTCAGAGCTTTGCCTAACGTCAATTTGGAAAACGAAACTTTGAGACTTTTTAATAGCACTGTGATTTTTTTCTCAAGTAATGCTGTTCATTGTATGACAGTTCTGCGTGTTGTATGAAAAACCCTGCATCTGATTATATCTCAATCAATAAAGGTTTTCCTCTTTACTCATGTTCCTGTTCTCCAAAGCTCACAGGGATCTTCACAGCTCGTTCTGGAGGTCAGTGTCCAGCACAGTTTGGTGATTTAAATGCTCAGACACTAAACCTGGCAATTAACAGATGAGTTGGAACAGTTGTGTTGAGCAGGGAAATCCATAACTGTGCTGGAAACCAACCCTCCGGGACCAGATTTGAAGATCCCTGTTCTAGACAAATCCAGCAGGGACTTGCAGAGGAGCTTCAGTCATGTGAACGTTATTCCAACTATTGAATAAAATGGCTTTCAATGTTCACAGCTTTTGTGTTTGAATTTATAGAGTTCATTTAAGTTTTACTGGGATGTTCTGGATGAAGAGAGTCAAGGCTATTGTTTTCTGATGGATGCTGCCCTGGATGAACTTGTGAAAGCTGAGCAAAAGCTTGTGGTTGGTCATATTTAGCAGTTATTTAAATGGACACTTTTAATGTTTTCTTTACAAGTTTTAAAAATACCAGTATTTCAGTTTTCCAGTCTGTACATCAGTACTTTTGCTAAAACGCATAAAATTGACATTTCTTTTTGAGCTTATGAACAATACCACAGGAGCCTTTTGGAAGGATTGACAGTGATTTGTTTATTACAACAAAAGTATACAAACCTGAAAAGTAAAAAAAAGCCAGTAACCAAAAAACAACTCCACTAGATTGAGGACTGAGAAACAGCGCTTATAAATAAAAAGCAAGCCAAGCAAGAGGTTTACGGTAGAAAACAGTGGGGGAGAAGTGATCAAAAACCATTTTAAGGCCATAAAAAAGTTTACAACCACATTTTTTTTTTGGAAACACTTCATTTTACTATGCTTAAAACACCAGTCTTTTTGGAAGAGGGCGACTACCATGTTGGACTACGGGACTTCATTTACAGTCAGTGTATTATGGCTAGCTACTACATGGTTGAATTTTTAGGTAAAAGACTTTTTTTCCCTTTGAATAAAAAAGTAAAGCTAAAAAACTAGGGATCCACCACTATTACATACTTCTTCAGTGATTAAGCAGCACTTATTTTTTTTTTTCATATGTTACAACAGCAACCCTGTGAACATCTAACTTGAACAGACGAAGAAACCAATAGGGGAAGTAAGGCGTTTTCTTCATCTTGGCTTTCTCATCCAAACCCTTATAGGCCCTCTCTCAAAAGGCTCGATTTTAGGTCAAGAAACTTATTGGCATATAAACATATTTGGGAACACTTGTAGAGCTTTTGATGTTATAATAAATATTCTATGTAAACAAAAGAATATCATTATTGTAAAAGGGGATATTCTATATGGTAAAGGTGAAAATACTCTGGGTTAGAACATGACCAATCACAAAGGCAGAACCAGAGGAACAAGAACTTATGGCAAAGTGCTTCTTTACTATTTTAATATATCTAGTCACTTCTGAAAATATTGCTCTGGGCATCACCTCATTATTATTGAAGTAACTTTTAAGATTAAATTTTTGGGGGGGGCAAAGGCATCAAAATGTGCTTTGAAAACTGTTCTGAATGCTTCGGCAAAAAGGCCTTTGAATTACCCAGCAGGAAATGTGCACTAGGAAATTCAAAACATGATCATGATCACGCTCCTTCATATATTACAATGGGGAAACATATTTATATATATGTGTATATATATCAGTATTTCAAGCTGCTACGATCTATTCATTTCAGGGGGCATGATCATACATGTATATTCTATATAAACCTATCCAACATGGGTGAGCCCAAGAGAAAAAAGCCTGGAAGGGCCGATGGAAGATGTGACACTACAGCACCAAGTTAAACACAAACGATAGGTACAGTATAGGATATATTCATCTATGTATATGTATATTTATATTTGATTGAACGCTGAAACAACTCAAAAATACTCTAAAAAAACAAACAAAAAAAAAAAAAACAATCTCAGTACTAGTGCAAAAAGGTTTCCGTGCGTGATCGGGCTCCCCAGTCTCACTTGTATCTGACGTCCCTAGCGACCGTGTTCTTACAGAATAGCTACTTAAGTATGGTGTAATGTGCGTGTGTGTGTGTGTGTGTATGTGTACATTGTATGTCCCATACATTCAATTCGTTGCGCTAACTCCAGCTAGTTCTATACATACCTAACACAAAGTGCCACATAACAGCCATGTGTCTACACACTAACTCCGACGTACTGGGGTCTTCACCGTGTTGGTACCCGGATAGTTGGAACATTCCGTGTGAAGGGCGACTGGACGGCCAATGCTAATTGAGACAGTGGGAAGAAGGGAATGGTTCTGATGGTTTGGTCAAGAGCGGGAAGGGTTCTTTGAGGCAGAACGCAGGATGGAGACCTGGGTTGAGCTCTTATTTCTGGGGCTTCGTTTTGCTGGTGGTGTGCTGGGGGTGGCAGCTTTCCGTTTCTCCCCAGTCCGTTCCAATGATTTCCCACACAACTGATTCGCCAAACTGTTGAGCTGTTCCTGCAAAAAATGTAAAAAAAGAAATGTAGTGGTCAGTAAGAGATCTGATCTTTCTCAACCACATCACTTGAGCCCAACAGATGGTTGTTCTGAATTCAAAACGGCTAACTAGGTACCCAAGTTTTATACGCTGGTACAATAAATGTTTAAAATGTCTAAATTATGCTTAAAAAAAAGCCTGGGCCTGGTTATTTAAAAATTAGTCTTGCAAGGATTTGCTGCTCGACGAGGCAAAGAAACACCTGCTTTGTCAGGAAGAAGCCATTTGCAAATTGACCTCGTGTCGACGCAGGAAAGTAAAAAAATAGCCAACATGGAATAAAGTGGTGCCCTGCGACGGATAGGTATTGTCCTGGGTTTAGCTAAAATAGTGTAATGCCCTGTGCCCGGTGAAGGGGTTAAGGGACTCCCTGCGATCCTGACCAGGATAAAGCAGCTGAAGATGGATGGATGAAATACATGTTAAAAATGGATCGCTGGCCACTTTCAGTGAAATATTCTCAGTAACATCAGATATTGTTGCAATCTTTTCTGAAAGGCTCATTGTGGTCAAAACTAGCACACTGGATAGTCAAATATATGTAAATGACAAGATACAAGTGTTTAGCATACAGTATCCATCAGATTCTGGGCTGGGCACCTGAGGCTGACACTAACCAGACATTCAGTGTTGTTAATAACGTGGTTCAGGTGTGTTGGTGGCTGGGATGCAGTAAATCTGTGGACAGTCTTACACCTTGTCCTAACAGCGAGTGAGCATTAGGGTTTTGCAGCACAAAGCCTTCAGACCGTTGGCTCCAGAAATGCCACCGGATCAGAACATCAACTCTTGAGCTAGTCTAGTGGCAGCACACTGCCCAGATCTGATGATTATAAGGGGTTGTGTTCAGATTTAATTGTTGATGCTCCCTCACGTCACTTGCGGTTAGACAAGGTGGCAGAGGTCCTGAGGACTGCTGAGAAAATCCATACAGCATGAAGCACATGACGATACCTCAGTGTAACGGAACATCATCTTCAGACCTCGAGGGGACCTGCGCTTCTGGATGTACCGAAGCGCACACTCCAGACAGAACACCACATTATCGCTTTCATGAACCACCTGTTTGGGATGAAAAAAGTCTGAATAAGAATGAGAGAAGAGAAGTGGAAAACCTGATCTCACAAAGAACCAGCACGTCATTCTGGCCAACAAGGAACAGGACCTTCAAAAGCCAGCAGAGAGCATCAGTTTAACAGCATTTTTCAGTCAGTAATACAACCAGTTACGCCTGTCTGGTGAAATGCTGAATACACACACTGCGTTCAGAACCAACTAGAAAACTTTTAGTTTTAGTACAATTAACTAATCAGCCACATTTTCTCTAAATCATCAATTACAAACTATGGTTTATTCAAAGAGTTTGGGATTCTTCCACGAGATCTCACTGATTCTATTGAAGCCAGATCCTGGTAGTGGCTTCCAAAGATTTTTTAATGTTATGGTGGTGCTACACAGTTTTCTGCAAAAAAGAGGCAAGACTGGAAGGTTCTCCACAAAGCAGGATCTCCAAGTCTCTAAATTTCAATTCTCATTACACAATAAGTAAATATGCTAATGTTCAGTATCTGTTATGACTGCACGGTACCTGCCATGTGCTGGAGAATGGAGAAGAGGGCTGCTGGGATTGTGAAAATGTGTCACATCAATATTCTAAACAGACATAGTTTCATTATTTTAATGAATTTATGTTTTTGATTTCTAACACACTTCAGTTCAGAATAGATTTGGGGTATTGTGTGAAAGTTCTGATAAAAAGAGCACATTTGCTGAAGGTATTGAACTTTCCTGCTGTTTTTGTAAAGGACGAGAGAACTAGTTATGCTAATTATTTTGCTAAATGTCGCACATCCACTTATGCCGAGATCAACACATTTACCTGTTTCTTTGTTTTATTTTAGGACTTTGACTTTAACCCCTTTTCACATTGGCCATAAATGCCATTTTTGACTCATTTTTGGGGTCATTTGAGGATGCCTCTGTAATATTTTTGTTATAACATTGTTGGGTTAAATGTTAATGGGGATGTGCAAGATCTACAAACCTGAATCCAGCATAATTTCTTCATCTTGAGTGAGCAAAGTAGTTAAAACATTAAAACATGTTTATTGTGTTTTAGAATGTAATTTTTTTAATTGTGGCAGTTGTAGTCTCTGTTCAATCGTCTTTGTGAGGAGGTCTGTTCAAGCTATAGCCTTTCTCTTTCTCATCTCCCCTCACTAACAGAGTGAAAAATACTTTTTAGTTTACAGGAATTTCAAATGTAAAATTGATTTGTCTGACATTCACATGATGTTCATTAGGGGGCCTGAGGAAAGGGGTTAAACTTTTACCGGATCTACTTCAGCACTGTCCCGTTATACAGAATTAATACACACCTACCTGCCAATCAGAAATAAGTATTTCTCTTTTCTAGACATGCCTAAAATAGTCATTAGCTTATTTGAGTGGCAGCTCTAATGCAGACTGCTGTAATTGACCACAGTCATATGTTGTCATCATGTGTTTGAGTCTTTCAGTTGAGTCTACGTCTCAGATACTGAACAGAACAGACTCCAGTATAACAGTCAAGTCAAGTACACCCAATTTCTTCCCCATAAACATGACTGTACTGGCTGATCACAGGTCCACTGCCAGCCTGCAGTCATTGCATAACACACATCATCAGCCAAGAATAAGACTGTTAGATAAAATCAAACCCATCTGATATTGTGCTTTTCTGCATCTAGAATCAGTGTCTGACCACCACACGTTGAACAAATGTTTGGTTACTTGAACACACTTGAACTTTTGTCTGCACACCTAAAATTGTGTGCCTGATCCTCATCAGGTCTGTCATTAACTGGGCAGTGTAAGACACTGACCCTCGATGCAGAAAAGTCCCTTTAAGTCATTGAGCAGCTGATAAATTCCATCTCCCGTTGGGATCTTTTTTCCTTTCTTTTTTATTTTTATTAATACAAAATCTGTTTGTCACACTGCCCAGCCATTAGCATACAGTGTACGACTCAGTTAGCAAAGAATGCTATACAAACATTCAGCAACATCTTTAAAAGGTTCCAGGAAAGCTAGCACTAGCATTCTGGAACATTCTGAAAATGAGTGCTGAAATACTGGTTTGTGTTATGTTTATGGAACGTTTCACACAGAACGTTTCCAGTTAAACAGTAACATTATGGCAACATTTGAAGTAACATCAGAGAGACGTTTTTATTGGTTCTGAATATCATGTCGGCTCATTTGAGAGGGAGGAGTCAGCCGTTAGTTTGATCTGGAGGACGTCGGGTCACGTTTGCTTCATATCATTTATCTCTTATAATTAATCTGTTTGTTTCTGGTAACACTTCAAATCAGTGTTTCAAAAAGGGTCTGAAAGCAGTTTTTCTCTGTGGGTGTGGCCTAATATTTTAACATACTCTAGGTGAGCTGCTCATAAAATGTTGCAGCAGCGTTACTGAAAACTTGACAGATTGAACATTCGAGGAACCAAATTTGAAACACTTAACATTCAGAAAATGTTCTACTAAACCAAAAACTTAACTGGGGAACGAATGTTCTGTTGCAGTGCATCCAATACATGTGAATGACAGAAAAGGATCATATCATCAGGATAAAAGGGAAAGACTGACTGAACATTGCTACATTTGTCTGGATTATAACAGCAGTGAATTAGCCTAACCTAAGCTCCATCCTAATCTTCCTCAAACAAATGAAAGTCAGTAAAGGGATGTTGAGTGTCTGCTATTGGCCAGAAAACCAGAAAATCTTCTTTATTAAATTCACGGCTAAATATTTAATCACAATATCAGTAACTGCTCACCGGCTTCACAATAATACGTGACTTTTGAGTCAACATGTTCTCAGCTCTTACAGAAAATGCTTCAAATTGTTTACCCATGTTAATCAGTCCACGCAGGTTGCAAAGACAATGTGCTGGAAGGTCGCTTGCTGTTTTCACTGCACCTGAACTATCTAGCTAATTATTGTGAG
>BRDA01012266.1:96622-120136 GCA_036984385.1 Crenuchus spilurus | reverse complement strand
TGTGAACCCCAACATGATGTGGTCGAGTGTTGACTGGTGACACTGTTTGCTCGTAACAGCTAAGTTAACATAACTGACCTGCACGCTAGCCCCAACACGTTTTGCGTTGAGGTGGTAACGAATGGTGGAAGTGCTCCTGTGACAAGCGAACTCCTTCTTGCATAAAGTGTAAACAACAGCATTTTTGTTTGTACTTCCATGTGGAAGTTTCTTGTATTTAAATTTCCCATCTACCAGAGTAGTCTCTTCCATCATCTCCATCCATTGGTTTGACATCATTAGGTTTAATTAAATGAGTTTGATTGATTAATCTTTTATATTTGTATATTAAATAAATTGCATTAATATATGTATATGTATGGAGATGCTTGTATGTTACATTATTACTAATATTTAATTGAAAAACATAATGAAACAAAATCATGAAAATGGCTAAAATGAATGATGTAAATGACATGGATGTTTTGTGTGTTTAATGAACAGTATGTGTCATTGGCTACAGACACTGAAACACTTAACATTTCTTCTAGTAATTGTGAGACAGTCCTTAACACTGTCTAGCACAAGCAAAACACAAGCTAACACAAACGCAACAGAAGCTAACACATACACAACAGAAGGTAACAAACACAGCTCAAGCTAACACAAACACAACACAAGCTAACACAACACAACAAAAGCTATTAAACACAACATTTGCTACCAAACACAACACAAGCAAACACAAACACAACACAAGCTGAAAAACACAACAAAAGCTAACAAACACAACAAAAGCAAACACAACACAAGCAAACAACACGAGCTAACAAACACATCAGAGGCTAACATACATAACAGAAGCTAACAAACACAGCTCAAGCTAACACACACACAACACAATCTAACAAACACAACACATGCTAACACACAAGCTATCAAACACAACAATTGCTATCAAACACAACACAAGCAAGCACAAACACAATACAAGCTGAAAAACACAACACAAGCTGAAAAATAGAACAAAAGCTAACAAACACAACACAAGCAAACGCAAACACAACACAATCAATCACAAACACGAGCTAACAAACACAACACAAGCTAAAAACACAACACAAGTGAATACAAACACAACACAAGCTAAAAACAACACAAGTGAATACAAACACAACACAAGCTAACACAACACAAGCTAACAAACACAAAGCTAAGCGTTTGTATTCTGGCTTCATCATAGCAAGTGCAGTTTATTAAAGGTTGTGTTTATAGTTTGTTATCTTCTTACATTTTACCACCAAACTGTAACTGTGCTAGTGAATCTGTGTTTTGTTAACTGGTGAGTGAAACCACAAATCTGAATGTCCAAAAAGGTAACAGTGTCATTATAAACGTTATTGTTTTGTTTTTTTTTGCCACTTTTGGACAAATAATTTTGGTTGCTCAATATTCGGCATCACTAATAACAAATATATATGCATCAGTGCCCAAGGTTTAATTCATTAATGAATCTTACATCTAAATCTTGAAAAATTAGATAATTTGAAATAATGTTAAAAAATGTAAAGACTGCCTGTGATTCAAATTACAGCCTGCTTTGGTGCTTCAGAAATTGTTCCAGTAGAAATGTTGTCCAATTTAAGGTTGTCATAATACTAGAATTTTGAGCGATTTCGAATCCCGGTCATGCTGTTTGCCATCAACAGCCGGGGCCCAATAGAGCAAAAATCTGGACTCTGCACTCTCTGGGCGGGTAGGTGGCGCTCTCACTCTCTCTATCACTTTCACATTGCAATGTCCGCTGGCTCAGGCGTCTACTGATTGGTCCAATCGGAGCTTGGGACCCTGTGTGCTTTCCTCTGAGCGCGTTAGGCTCTCCAGTGACGGTGTATCAGCGGTGGTTCGAAAAAGAAGCGGTGGCTGCATCACATGCAACGGAGGAGGCTTGTGCTTGCCTGCACCCTCCTAGAGTCAGGGACATTGCAAAGTGATGGGGAGAGGCCTAATGGAGGGGATGGGCTAATTGGCTACCATTACATTGGGAAGGGAAAAAAAAAACCCCCACAATTTTTAAACTGACAGCACTAAACTGTTTGAGTGCCACAATACTGTTATTAGTATTAATCTTGCTAAAACCCTTTTTAGCACGCAAATGATTTACCGTAACGTCACATTGGACAGACAAATAAAAACAGTAAAATAAAATGGCAGAAAAAATTACTTTTTTGTCAGAAAAAGATGTCAGAAAACCTTTACCTGGTGATTTAGTAAAGATGCTGAATATGTCACTATATATGGATATGGCCACTTTGATGGACACAGAACCATCTTTAAAAAATTCTATATAACGACACCATTTTTGATCAGTAATGACATAACAGTTTGCCTGACTTAGTGTGGTGTTATAATATTATTGTGGGCTTATAATATTCTTAATATACACTTTTAAATTGGCAAATGCCTCAGAATTTGTATTTACAGCCAGTCAGAAAGGGGCAGGAGCATTATGTAAAGGAAAAGTGCCTGAATGTGCTGCTCTCATCATTGTTCACTGTGTGATTGCTGACAGTAATGCAGCTTACAGGTCTTTGCAACACCTAACAGAAGACAGTCCTATATACACATGGTTGTCACTGATATGTGACAATAATATTGCCGACATTGCCAGCCCCTGTATTGCAATCTGCTCAGAGCACTTTCCACAGGATTGCTGAACTCACCACTAAACTGCTCTTGTAGCAAGGAGCAGTACTGACAAATCATGACTCAACCGCTGTGCAACCTGTAAGTAAATAGCTTGCTTATTAATTTATCAGCAATTAAAACTTCTTATCATAATTTACTAGGAGCTTAATGTACCATAAGCTTGTGATGTAAGCAGGAGCTCCTTTATAAAAAATATGCTAATGGAAGAGAGAGGAGAGAGCTCTGGTGCTATTCTGTGGTAGCTATTGTAGGAGTTTGGTAGATCACACTTTCACAAGATGCATACAAAACAGTGCCCTGTATTTTTATTTATTTATTTATTTTTTTTAAGCATTTTCCATCTGAATTTACATTCCCAAACCTTAGAGTATTTATACAGCAACTTCATGAAATAAATGCAAAATGGTGACACTTCCAGTTTACTGATGAATGCAAAAATGTAGGAGCTTTTAGATTTTTAGTACCAGAAATAATTTATTTCAGGCTGCACAACACTGAAAGGGCATTATGAAGGTTCATCTTACAACTAAGATTTGTGCCACAAGAAGGCGGCCTTCAGCAGAGCAGAAACTGAGTGCTCTGTTCTATTTGTTTGGGACTCATCAGTAAAGGATTACAACAAATCAACATGTCATTGTTTCAATGTTTATTTAAAAAAGAATAATGGTTTATTTGCATTTAATTGTTTAATTAGCAGCTCAAAACAGGCAGCTATGACTCCTTATCTTTGTGTGGTTCTTAGAAAAAAAAAAGAATATCTTAGAAAAAAAAATATCTTAATGGAAGGAATAGAGGCTATTTAAGAGGTTAAAAAGTGCTCATACAGAATGTTCCAGCCTACTATATACTATAGCTGATATAACTCATGGACTATACTTTCACAGAAAACATTAATTACAGGACTAAATACAGGATAATGTATAGTCTGCTGGTCAGTAGTGTATCAATTCTAGGCCTTGTTTTGTCCTGAAGTGATTTTTTTTCAATACTGACTGGTGGACTATACCTCACTTATTATACAGCTGTTTGCCAAAATGAAAACAGAAACTTCACACAGTATTTCATTTCAAGCAAAATAAAACGTGTATGCCAGTGTGCAAAGCAATGTGGCTACCTGCAGACTCATCAACAAGGTGCAGATTAATAGGCTGAACATTTGGTTTATTGATATTGAAATTAATATTCCTATGAATAGTTCCATTTATTTTATTGACATAGTATTTTCCAGCCTATATAGACTAAGTGTTATTTGATAGTATGTGAAATGCAAGCTTCATCTCTAACAAAGAAATGAGATTTGAAGTCGCTGGTTAATAGGCAGGTGCTCCTGTTTAGAGAAGTACATACTGTGTCCATAATAACTATAAAGTAATAACTTTGTTTCTCATATAAAGTGGTGTATTTGTCTTATTGTGCTTATGAAACCAAGTTGCAGGCTAAAATTCTTCAAAATTCCTAACCAGCATATCTATCTGATACCCGCAGACACCTTGTTCTACTGAGATGTTCTGAACCAAGAAATGACTAATAAATATGTGTTCTGCAGGCGCAGTGCAATCTAAATCAGCATGGTGTCTAGCAAAAGGGCAGAGATGCCCTGAAAAAAGGATAAATAAGAGTACACAAATGAACCCGAACAAGATGAAAGCTACATTTTCGAGCTAGTTTCTGCAGTGATTATCAACTTTAACACTTATACTTAGCCATGATGGAAGATCTGTCCTGCACTGCAAAGCTGACTCTAGAAGAAACTTTAAAATAAAGTGTAGTGTTATCAAAGTGTAGTGCTGAGGAATTGGAAATCACAGCAGCTGGAGGAAAGCCATCCAGACAGGCATTAGCAAGAGTGCAGAGAAAGGTGTGAGACTGGACTGAAGAACTGAGGAGCCAAAGTATCATAGTCTTTTTCATTTGTGACATCATGCCTGCTTCTCCAGGCAGTATGTATGTATGCACAGCAAGCATTGCCATATAAAACAGAATAACCAAGTGGCAAAATTCTGTTCGTCCCTCAGATATAAATGGTGGCATGCAGGATCTTCATGCATAGCATCCTTCCATATGAAGAAGACAATTTGACATCAATCTCATTAGTGTTCCCTGCCAAAGGATGGTTTCCCATGACATTCATTTCTTGGACTGATTCCCAGTTATTCTTGCTTCCAGGATCAGTTGATTATAATGGGGCTTGTGAAAATTCTGCTGGTAAGACTTAATGTTCTCATTCCTTTACTCCCTCAGCTAATAATACAGTAGATCACTCATTCATCTGGTATCCCCTACCAATCACAAGCTACTACCTGAAACCTCTATCTTCTGCTCTGTTGGTTTTTAGGTGCAAATGTAGAGATATTCCCCTTAGTCCTCCTTACACAGTAAATCTACCAGTGTTACATCAACACTATTAGAGTTAAATTAACACTGAGAGTGTTACATTTGACACCCTCAGTGTTAATTTAACTCTTATAGTGTTGATTTAAAGCTAGGTCTTGGTCTCAAGGCCCACAGGTTAGGCTCCACACCTGCCATCTTTTCAGCCTGCAGGATCTGCTAGTATCTGAACCCTGTAAGACCCGGGGCAAGGATGGAGCCTTACATAAAAATTATCTTAACTATTGATAGTAGTTTTCTCATCTGGTGTTAATGGGTTCCCCCACTGAACCTGGTTCCTCTAAAGGATTCTTCCTCATTCTTCCGCAGTTTTTTCCGTGCCACTGTCACCTCAGCTTACTCTGCGATTCTGTCTCATATAAAGCTGTATATTACAACTGATTATTATCCTCTATAATGTATCCTAATGTCAGTGTTGAAGGGTAATGGAGGAGGACGGCTGAATGAATGTGCAAGTGGTGGTGTTTATTATACAAACAAAAAGCAAAGCATACAAGAAACAAAGTCCCAGAGACCTAGATATTGACTCTCATAAGGTTGACTAGACGGAAGGGTGATTAAGACAAATACTGGACACTAGGTATACATATACCAAACATAATCAGGGTCAACATAAGAAGCAAGGGCTGTGAAACAAGGGGCAGGTGAACATGAGCAAGGGGCAGACGAAAGGTAACCACAAGGCCACGTGGAGACAGGGAAAGATGAACATGACATGACCTTTACACCTAAGGAAGATTAAAATGTTGTTTCTCTATCACTCATGTTCCTAAATGTTTCTAGCAGAACTTCAGTTATTTCCAGATGATGCTGCTTCTGGACTGCACATTTAATAGTTTGTGGGCTAAAGGTATCCCAGATAATCATCAAAGCCTGGCTGAAAACCAGTCCATCCAACAGTGGTGATTTATGAAATAGCCCTGCTCTGATTTTGAGTATGCACATTTGGTGGAGATTTTGAGCTCTCTCCAGCTGCTTTGAGTCATAGTTGGCTTCAAGTTTTTTTGGAAGCGCAGCTCAAAGCTCAAGCTTTAGGACGGCACTGTAGGGAGAAGAGTTAGAACGTCACTCACAGCTTTATTACTATTCAGTCCACATGTGCAGACACACAGGGGCAGGAGCCTGGAGCTAAAAATAGCCCCTGGGCTTCATAAAAAGCTCTCAAATTTTGTGTGTTTTCACGTGCATACTCCCGTGCCCTTGCTGGCGCCTGTCTCCCAGGAGGTTCCTGTCCTCCATAAGGTGAAGAGGTGGCAGAGTGTGAAAGCTCATCATGGAGAATAGTAGTATAGAGCAGGCTTTATATTGTTTGGAGAGTCGAAGAATTTGAGGTGTGGTGTTTCTGTCAAACATTAGTTATTGCATAATACCATTAAGTTATAGAGGCACCTTTATAGGCACTTTGTATTTCTGCTGATTTGTGAACATGCTGCTCTTTTAGCTCTTGTATAAGTAACGCCTGAATCCCTGTTCCGAGATTTTAGTGTTTTTCCTGACTGGCAGTTTAGAAATGCACTCACTCAGTTTGTTTTGTATGCTTCAGTCATCTCACATGGGCTTTAAAACTACCAAAAATATGGACAAAATTCAGATATGGTGTATGATTGTCATGCGATGTGAACTACTTGGTAGCATATATGCTTTGTACAGCTTTAAACTATAGGTACATTTTTACTTAAGCCAGCACTACGTTACCCATTCATTCGGCTTCCTGGCCAATCACGAGCTACTACTTGATTTTAAAGAGAAGCAATTGGCCTCCTGCAGGTGCTAACGCATTGCCGTCATCCTCTTTTTTCCCCACCATTTGTCTGCCAGTGTGTGCTCTAGACTGAATGCTGTAGTCCTGGGCTGCAGCCGGGGACTATGCTAAAGGCCCTAATAATTAACCTCTCTGCTAGTATCATCTTCTGAGTTTTTATGGCATAATACATCAAAAATAATGCAGCTAATGTTTAAAAAATACTTAATGCAACTCTATAGTAGCATCAAACTTTTGATACTAGACATATCTTTGCTGACAATCCTAAGAGGTAAAATTGCACAGATTGCTTGCTGCTTTAAATTACGTGGGTCATTTTTTAGGTTTTGTATTACTTCTGATTTTAAGGATGTAACAATCCATCAATCTGTATTTTTCACTGTAGCTCATAATGCATCAATTAGGTAGACATTTTTGAAAATGACTGAACTGTTGAACTGATGTAGAATGTAAGGATGTATGATATATAATTTGCTAATAAATTGAAAAACGTAACTAGTGTTATGGACTGGACTGATATTGAAATTACCTATGTATCCTCTGTTCACTTCCTGTAAGGGGTGCCCAAACTTTTCTTTTTGGTTGCCAAAAGGAGCAAAATATGTGCAGTCACGGGCCACTGACTCGTAGCCCTATAGTACTATAAGAGTTTTTTTGTGGTTGTGGTACATTTTTAAAACTCTGAAAATGTACTCAAAATTGCATTTTGCACAAAAACTGTGAACCTGGCAACCCTGAAGTTCCCATGCTGGGCTATGAGCTGAGCTACCTCATAGCCCTTGTAGCATTTTCTTGCACATGGTTATAAAAAAAATGGTTTTGTTGAGCTGACAAGCTTCTGCTTTCTCCTTCTGTTCTCGTTCAACACCAGTGCCTGACCTGAAAGAGTGCTGTTTCATTTCATAATGCCTCTTAACATTATTCTCCTTCATTACAGCAACTGTTTCCTGTCAAATTAAACACACACACACTTCCTTCTGAACTTAGTCAACACATTCATTTTCCCAACATGCCTGAAATCTTCTGTATCCTGTCTATTTTTCATTTCTTTGAGCCACCGTGTCTACCCAAAAGCTCAGGAACAGTAATGTAGGTGTAATGTCGTTAACGTTTTGTGTTGGGGGGGGAAGAGATGTGGAGCGTTTTAGATTGGTTTTACGTGACAGCGACTCCCAGTGCTCAAATTAGGAATCTCGGTTTTTTTACAACCTGCTTAATAGCGTTATTATTAATTTATTAATTATTATCATTACCTCGCTGGCGATTCCAAAAATGGTTAACAGGCTGCAAATGACCTGCGGGCCGTACATTGGACATGCCTCCTGTAAAGGCTACTAATGGCCATCATGTGACATGATTTTTGCATTACATTACATTGATTACATTAAAAAAGTTATTGATATAATAAGTATCATACTATTATGACACAATGAGCTGTTAATTATCAGTAAATGGGAACAGCCATGACCTGAAGGTTGGAGATGTAGATTTGGGAATGAAAGGAAACTTCTAACCCAGGAGGACACGACTGAAGTGCCCTTAATAGGCAAGGCAACAAACCTCCAACTGCTGTCCAGTCACCGCAGATTCCCCCTAGTGTGTGTGTGTGTGTGTGTGCTCGCTAGTGTGTGTATATGTGTGCTTGGGTAGGATAAAGGCGGAGGTCAATTTATTATGCAATATCATATTGGACCTTCCACAAACATATTCCTCAGGTTCTCACTGACTCTCTAGAAGGATGATGAGACATGTGATTTTACACCTTGAGGTTGTTTATTTGGCTTGTGTATGAACTGTTTTCGTTATTTACTGAGCCTTTGCTGCAATATATGGGCTTCCCATTTGTGTACAGTTGTGTTTTTCACCTGATTCAACAAGCAAATGGCCAAATCCTTTCTGAATACGAGCTGGGCAAATGCTAAAGTGAGCATGGCTGGAGTTTGACACCTGTGTAATTGTAGATTGCAGTAAATATGTTCAGTTTGGCATTGGTGCATAGATTTTTAGATTGCCAGTAGATTTACGAGCTCAAACGACAGCACTGCTGATGATCGTGCGGCTGTTTTGTTTCAGTATGTTTGCCGTGTGCGAGCGCGTGCTTGTGCGTATAAGCGTGTGTATGTGTGTCAGAGAGCTGCAGGTGGGTGGTGAGATCCTCGTTCTGTGGAATCATATTCCACCAGAGCTGAGTCAGAGCACCCACTTTACTCCCACGCATGCTCTTTCTCTCTCTCTCTCTCTCTCACACACACACACACACACACACACACACACACACACACACACACACACACACACACACACACACACAGACACAGACAGTGTTCTTGGAGAAAGATAGGGTGGGAGAGATGTTTGTATTCGTCCTTATATCCCTTCCTTCAGTGTGCAGGATCTGGACTGAGTGTTTGCCTTGCCAAGCAGGTTGCATAATGCCTGTTACAAGTGGCAGATGACCAGTAACTCTATGCTACTTTGAGACAGTACTATTGGCTTGTCAGAGTCGCAATGTAGGCCATGAAGTCTTCTATTTGAATAAATTATGATGACCTTCTATCTTTGTTTATTTGCTCATGCATTCAGATGCATTGAGAGCACATGTGCTGTTAGTTTAGTCCACACTGAAAATTGGTCAGTCCTGCTGGATTTGTCCACGATTGATGCATCTCTAGTGTTATTGTTTTCTTTAAAGGCCATTGGTTCATGTGCATGTGAATGACCAGGTACATGTGTATAGTATATGTAAGGAGAGCGAGAAGGACTAAGGGCTCTCAGTATGATTAGGTCATTGAATGACAGACATTTTTAATGAAAGTTGTTGTAGTTTTATGACATAAATAACAAATGCACTCACAAATTTTGCAGTATAATTATACATGAATGATTGTGTTAAATGTCCAGTTGCTATTGCTTCTTAATTATCAAATTTATTTAATTAACATTATTTAAATAGAACTAGAAATGTGCTGATGTGTTTTTTTAGCCCACAGTAGAAAAATTTTACCAATTTGGCTGCAGAGAAACTGGAACCAGCCATAAAATTCAGGCATTCATAGAGTTATTGTTCTCTGATAAAGGCCAGCAGTTCATGTGTATTATACCAAAATGCACTGTGTGTATGTGTGAGTAGGGGGGATTGTGGCATGGTGCGTGTGGGTGATGTGCTTGTGTTTTCACTCGAGCACACTGTTATTGCCTGATGATTAAATGATGTGTTGCGTTGAAAGCAAAACACATCTGTTTTTAGCAGAGCCTCAGGTCAAGTTTAACACAGACTTCACATTACTCTGTGTGTGTGTGAGTGTGTGTGTAAATGTACATGTGTATGTGTTGTTGTGCATGTGTGTGTGTGTGTGTGTGTGTGTGTGTGTGTGTGTGTGAAGAGGTGCATAAAGCACTTCAAAGCTTTTGCTGCTTGCTCTGAGTGTATCGGCACCTTCAGCCATGTGGAAAACACTATCCATCTGTCACCCCTGTTTTTGTGTGTGTGTGTGTGTGTGTGTGTGTGTGTGTGTGTGTGTGTTTGCATGACCCTCTCTCATTTGGAGTACCAAACCATGTGCTCTGATTCTCTGAATATCAGAACAACGCTCTGTCTTTCATACTGAATATTAAATTACACTTTCTTCAAAAACGAATATTCAATTATGTGTAATGGAGTCATGAATATTCATGAGTCTGCTCTCTATTGTAGATGAATGATTAAATGCAGAAGTGTATATGAATCGCCAAAATCTGTGTATACTACACAGTCATATCAGAAAAATATGACCACCCCGGTTTAGCCTGGGACGACACAGATGTCACATGACTGGGTTTACTGCATGTATAAATAAGCGAGCACACCAGTCAGTTGTAGCAGAGTGTAAAACAATCATCATGGACAAATGATGTTATGTAACTGATGCACAAAATGGCATAATAATAGGGTATAAGGTGAAGCATGGCAGAGGTGGGAGAAAGTCCCTCATGTGCAAGTCACAAGCTAGTCTCAAGTCATTGCCTTCAAGTCTCAAGCAAGTCCCAAGTCACTGTGGTGAGAACCAAGCAAGTCAAGTCGAGTCCCTGCTATAATTCAAGCAAGTCATACAAATATGGTCTGATCTGCCCCAGTTTCCACATTTAAATCAATATAGACGGTCATATATAAATTGAGTTTTATTTCAACATAAACTAAACCTATTAAACATCAAATATACCTCAAACATGCAATTACATAACTTAATGGCTTACTTCACCCATCAAGAGGGTCACGCCATTTCTCCATAACCTATTAATACATCTCTCAAAGGTGCTTCTTAATGAACATTTCTGAGCACAAAAAAGTATTTTATCAACTGAATAGTAAATAAAATAAAAATAAGTATATAAAAATAAATAATAATAATGTTACCTATAAAAACAATGCCTGAAATGTTAATATTACAAACATTACAAAACATTACATCAAACCATGAAAACATTCACATAATGTTTTTAGTATGGCACATACTGTTCATGCTATTTTGTCCAGTTCATATCCACACTAGCAAACATCTCTGCCACAACATTAAAGAAATGTTTAACTTAACTTTCAAATGTAAGCAGTCTTATCTTTACATATATTAGATGTCAAGGTTGTTAGACAGTATAGATGTGAACAGAACAAAATAACAACAATAGCATGTGGCATACAAAAACCACGTTTCTTTTTTTTTTTTTGTATACATTTTGTGTGTTTGTTATTTTTTAATACATTTGGTCCGGTTAGGTTTGTTTTCACACTGCATTTTTGCGAGCACTCAAAGGACTTTTATTATGACACACCCACGTACTGTCGTCATCACTTACGTGGTGTGCGTCTTCCTACACTTGACACTGATTGGTTTGTGGAAGAAAGCGCTGTTTCATTAGTTTAGGTTGCTCTGTCATCCTGTTATATCCTTTCTCTCTCATTATCTCAGAAAATAAGCTGCACGTTTCAGTACTTTGTGCGTTTTTAAGATGACTGTTCACTGTTCAATGTTCATCAGACGAAAATTATATTAAACATTTGGTCTCCTCCTCGCTCCATGTGCTACAACGGCTTGTTATTGCTGCTGTTTAGCGTTCTGTGTGCTGCCTGCACTGTAAAGTAAGCTGATCCTGCTTCAAAATAAAATCTTCTAACGTAATCTAACTTTGTTTTGAAATTGCAAATATTTAAAAAATCCAGTCTTTTCGAGTCATCTGTCTCAAGTCTAAGTCAAGTCTCAAGTCATAAAGTTACGTCGAGTCGCTCACCAGCGTTAGTCAAGCAAGTCTCGAGTCCTCAAAATTGCGACTCGAGTCTGACTCGAGTCACGTCATGAGACTGGAGTCCCCCACCTCTGAAGCATGGTGGTGGTAGTATCAGAAAGCACTTACTTTGTGGGATGTTCTAGAGCTGTTGTAGTGAAGATCTACTGAGAATGGACTTATCGTACAGTGTATGCATCCCAACGGCATAACAGTGCCAGGCAATTGATGTCAAAGGGGAACAACGACTTCAGTGAGTGTTACACAGCAATTTGCACACCACCTTCAAACCTCTATAATAAACACAGGAGCAATGAGGAAAGTGTCATTGTGTGAACGGTCTGAGCCAAGGGTGGTTATTCTCACTGTTAGGTAGGTGGCCATAATGTTCTGATATGACCATATGTGTATTTGTATGAGAGAGAGAAGGAGCATGGGTTCCCAGAGCACGGTAGGCCACCGAAGGACAAACACTTTTGAATGTGTTATGGTTATGTAACCCCTGCTGTGTGGCTGCCGTGTATTTCTGTGCATGAACGTTCAGAGGGAATTCTCTTCTTCTCTTTTTTAGTTTGAAGTCCAAAACAGGCTAAAAAACCTGCATCTCTCACTTTCTCTCCCTCTCTCGGTCTCTCTCTCTCTCACTCATACTATCTCTCACTCTCTCGCTCTGTTACCATGGCAACCAGCAGGATGACGACATAAATACATCATGTCAGCCTTGAGAAAATGGGAAGAGAGATAGAGCATGCAGCAGAGAGAGAGAGAGAGAGAGAGAGAGAGAGAGAGAGAGCTAGCAGACTAGAGCAAGGACACAGCAGTGGCAGCAGCACCAAAGTTCTAGGATAACCTTGTCTACAGGAGGCCAGCATGTCTGTGGTTCAGTCTCCCTCGATGCTGATAGTCATTAACACACACTCCAGTGTTTCAAATCAGTAACAGCAGGCCTAGTGATCTGCTGTGGAGTCAGAGAGTGTAAGACTCAATAGATAGCAACATTCTGTCATGGATTTATTTATTTATTTAACTCAACTCAATTTTCCCCTAAATGCTGTGGTGGCCAAACAACCAACCCAATCACTTGTAACGTCGAGCACATGCCTCCTCCGATGCATGTGAAGTCAGCCACCATCTCTTTTCGAATTTCTTCCGATGCATCGTCACTGGGCAGCTAATGCGCTAAGAGGAAAGCACAGACTCCCCAGCTCTGATAAATCAGCTAACAGATGCCTGAGCCACTGCCCTTTACATTACATATTTTGTAGTGTATCCTCCCAGAGAGAGCACGGCCAATTTTGCTCTCAGTCCCCAGCTGCTGATAGCAAGCAGCATGACTGGTATTTAATCTTGTGATCCTTAGTCCACTTTTTCATTTTAATAAAGCTAAACATTTTAATAATCAATAATATAATTTGATTTCGCTTTAACACCAGTGAATCTCTGGAACTTTAAAAAAGGATTGAGCCTATTTTCCAATTGTAGTTCTAAACTGAGACTGGTCTCTTTAGGCAACTGTTGAGTAGCTTCACAGCTCCTGTTCTATAAAGGCAAAATTTGGATATCTTGACTGATCAGCTAAATCTGGGACAAGTAGGGAATTGTGTAAATACAATTTTTGGCTTTACCATTCTAATATTGACCATTTTAAACCATTTTACTATTGACTATATTACAAAGCTTAATGCCAATGATATATTGGTCTTTGTGGAATAGTAAATAATAGGGATGAAATGCACTTGACTATCACAATAAAACTTTTTTTGTGATACTGTGTGGAATTAAAAAAACACAAACTATTGATTTTTAATGAATAGTTTACTTGTAAATAATTGTGGTTCATTTTGTGGTGTGTTTAAAATCACTATATGGCAGTGTTGTAATCTATCTTCAGCCATTGGACTCTTCTTCTCAAGTGCTCAAGTAGGGTAAGTATACAGTTGTAATATATTGAATCGTCAACCTTTTGTTGTAATACTTGTTGTGTTGCAAGGTTCTTGCCAATATGCAGCCCTAGTAAATAAGAGTTATGAGCCATGGATTAGCTGTGAATGTGTATTCCAGCAGATTTGGACTCCAATAACTAACAGGATTTAGAAATCTTCTGTGTATAAAACTATTATTATCTATACAGATGGGCAAAAGTGCTCGTAGTTAAGCAGTATAAACAAACATTTCTGAGCCTGATTTTTTTTACATATATATCCTAGCTGATTACACCTTGGTTACGGAGGAAATTTAGTTAATTCCAGTATAGCTTTAAACACTCCTACCCACACAGCACCACAGCCACATATGCGTTTAGTTCATCCTCAGATGATTAGGTTTTTTGGAACATCATAAATGATTCTCATCCGTCTTCGTGAATCCGTTACGACACCTGCGCGAGGGACAGTAATTGCGGCACTTTCTTTCTGCTCTCCGTGAATCTATTACGTGGGATACTATTCCATTTGGTATGTCCTGAACCCACACACTCAACCCGATGAGCACTGAAATGTGTCTTGCTCTCTAGATTAGTTCTAAAGAGCTGGAGACACGCACACACTCACACATGAAAAGAGGCACAGAGCAACAACACAGGGAAAAAACTACAAATAAAAGCTGAACTGCGATGTGTAGCTTTTGTGACAAAAGCAAGTTGGCGCTGCTAAAGCAGGGCCGATAATGCTAAATGAATTATTGATTTGGCCGTAATTATAAGTCAATTTCATGTCCGACAGCACTGTAGTGTTGCAGGCCAGGCACGTATCCAGAAAAGCTTCTTTTCCCCCAACCCCCCTCCCGTACCTCCGCACTCCAATTTACTCCTGAACAGCTGCCATGTTTTGCATGCATTCTCTTGGAGAGGCCATTGGAGGAGCAGATTGGGTTTGTGGTGACCAGGCATAAATCGATCTTTGTTTAGAGTGCAGTTATTCAGACTAACACAGCGTGCCCCCTCAGTCATGTAAGAGGCTGCTGTGATATACTCTCTGAAACATTTTCACTGTACAAAGGAAGGCTTCACCCAGAAATTGCTATCGTGGATGACAGTGAATGACAAGCAGTCGGGACAAGTTAGAGATCTCATTTGCATGAGCATTGACAATCGCCCACTGGCTCCTGAGCTGTATGTGCAGTGTTAGCAGTTTTGTATACGGTTGGCCGTTCAGATTCTCTTTGAAGCGGCAGATACATATAGACGTAGGTGTCCATGAGTTTTGCTTTCTGTATAAAATTAGGATGAGACTTTAAAATGGCTAAAACTTCTAATTTATCACAAATCAGTCATGTGACATCTCTGTCTCTTTACCGCTGTTCATCACCAAGTAAACACATCATTTACAAAAGTGCTGTATTTAAATAGTCAGCTCAGGAATTTTTAGTACACAGTTATGAAAAGTTAAAAGCATTTATGCTGTTCTCATTCTTCCTGGAGGTTGTCTGGTGATCAGACAAATTGTACAGCTCAAGAAAATTTGAATATAGTGAAGAAGTTCACTGTTGTTCATAATTCAGTTCAGAAATGTAAACTCATATTCTGTATATTCATTACACTTAAAACCTATTTCAAGCATTTTTTATTTTGAGCAGTATGGCTCATGAAAATCAGAAATACATTAATTTGAATATTAGAATTAATTAGAATTAATTAATCTAATTAGAATTAGAAATTAGAATATTTAATTTGGAATTTAAGAAAAAATACTATTCAAACAGTATTAACATTAAAACTTAAAAAAGCTTGAATTATGTCACTTTACATGTAATGATTATAAAATATATGACAGTTTACTTTTATGAATTAAATTATAAACACACATTTTTGGATATACACTGCTAGATTAGGCCAGTCAGGTAGAAGCAGGCAGGGCAATGATGAAAGACCTTTGAATTAAATAAGTTAAAAGAAACTGAATGAATTAAAAAATAATGAACAGTTGACTTGATGGCTGGCGAATATTATTACAAGGTTGGCATTCATGTCAAAGTGCTCATTTCAGAATTGATTGGCTGTGATTAAAAAAGATCTAATGATTTAAAAGGTCACAGTTTTAATGAAAACAACAATAAATGAATGAAGTTTGCTATTCAATGCTAATTTTAAATTTACATTTGAGGCATTAAGCAGACCCTCTTTTCCAGAGCGACTTACAGTTGGGGGTTAGATGCCTTGCTCAAAGGCACTTCATTTATGACCTGCCTGGGCACTGAACTGGCAACCATCCGGTCACAAGACCAGATCCCTATTTTTACTCCACATATCAGTTAAACCTTTGCAACTTTGATTAATCAGGCAAAGAAAACCTACAGTTATCCTGTATGTACTGCTGTCTCCACTAATATTGATAATTGTTGTTTGTAGCTCTTGAACATTCCCATTCACTGAAGTACCGCTTGAGTACATTATCCTAACTACATAGGCCTTTTTAGTGGGGGACATAATCACTGCACATGGTACTGAGGTGTCACAAAGACTGAACAGACACCCAGACTCTATTTCTGACTGATGTACTATCTCACCCGCACCTCAGTGGTGTATCACCAGAGCTCTTTCCACATATACACAGTTTCATGTAATCACAAACAAGCGCCTGTGCTCGGCATGAAATGAAACTAAACATCTGTTCTTTATGCACTTATTTTGTACATTGTACATTTGACTGAATTCAGAAAAAAATCATAGTAATATTGTTAGTGTATCTCAAGAGAGATCTCAGTATCTCAAATCTTTTAGGATTTTTAGTTTTCTACATTATTCAAACTAAGTAGCAGTACTGGACCGGACCTCCCGGAAGTCCTAAGCAATATTTGGAATTGGAACAAAATGTGACCATCTTATTTGACAGCTGGACCTGATCTCCAACCACTAATGTAAAGTCCCCCAAATGTTTGCAATGGAAGACAGGCCAGCATGTCAAGGCAACAAGGAAGGGAGGGACCTTAATGAGTTTGGGGGGGGCCTATGCAACATAGGTAGTGTGCGTATATGGTGATCCAGGTCTGCTCAGGAGGTCTTTTAAGTGAAAAGTTTGCTACAGAATTGGTTTGAATAGAATCTCTTTACATTAACTTAAAGTTATTTTTGCCTTTTCATGTAAAGTTATTATTTTGGAGATACTTGTTTTTCTTTACACAGTGACAAAAAATTAATAATAAGTAGTGATTCACAATGTAACAGTCGTTGATATATTATTTGATAAAAATGAAAATACTGTAGTCTGTTTAAATGATTAGAAAGTATTGTAAAATATCAACTGCAACTGATAATATTGTGTCCTATTTCTAGCTTGTACCGACATGTATCTTCTAGAGCCCACAGCATTCTCTTCTGGCCAATTTTCTACTTCTTGTAATGGCTTACAATGGCTGTAACATGAATTTTACATTACATTACATCCGAATAGGGTAGCGGAGTGGCTTGATGGTTAGTACATACACCTTTCAGCACTGAGGACTTCGGTTCAAGTGGAGTTTTCATGTTCTACTCGTGTCTGCATGGGTTTCCTCCCACAGTCCAACCACATGGAGGTGAGCTGGGTACTCTAAAATTGTCCCAGTCTGCATATATCTGACTCCCCATGACTCTGACTAGGACTAGTTAAGAAGATGGAAGGATTACATCAAAATAGTTTGTTTAAATCGTCACGATGATTTTTATATTGATCACAATCTTTTGAAACGGAATAGTCCATATCTAATAATAAGCCTTATTCAGTGATTCGGGGTTAAATATGAACATCATGAAGAACATTCTTGAGAGGACTGGAAGAGAAAGAAGCTGGAAAATGTAGATTTAGATGCAGTCTTCTATTCATTGCCCATGTTCAGATGTTAATTGAGTATTCCATGTTATAATCATGTCTTGGATCACGTTGGTTTTGCCTTACTAAGCTCCCCTGAAGAGTTATATTTCAACATTTCTGCTGGAATCTGGTTAGCACTCTGCATTTCCCCTCATTTTTGGCTTTTTTCTTTGACTCTTTTCTCATGTCTCATTGTTTCTCAGCCTTTTTTCTCTGGCAGGCTTACTGAGAGATCCATTACTGCATTGTTAGAGAGGAATAAGAAGAGCCTTCACTGACTCTAACGTGTTTAACTCTCAGCCTGAGAGCTGCGTGAGTTTTTAGGCAGTTCCCTGCTGTACATCTGAATAAGTCATTTCAATCAAAATATTTCTCTTATGCTTCATATCCTTTAAAATGTTTCTAATTCTTGAATTTCCCCTCTGGGATCAATAAAGTATCTATCTATCTGTCTGTCTGTCTGTCTGTCTGTCTGTCTGTCTGTCTGTCTGTCTGTCTGTCTAATTCTCTATCAAGTTTTGTTTTTGGAGCTCTTGATGTATCACTTTGAAAGATCAGCCATTAAAGAAATCTTTTACATTCACTTCACAAGTATGAAACAGCAAAAGCCCCGAACGTTAAGCTTTGATTACTGTCCAAATCTACTTACGTATTCTTTTCTTCTATTAACTGACCTTGTTCAGAGACTATATAGGAATCCTTAGAGACAATGCCACTGCCTTTAATTAGGGCTGTTGCAATAATTCTATTTCAGCCATCAATTAATTACCATATAAATAATTGTGATTAACTCTTTAGTCATCTTATTTAGTTCACTGTATGCAGTTATTAAAGTCTAAGCCTAAAGTGGCCAAAATGATTTGTTAGCTGTCCTGCTTTCTAGCTGCCCTTTCTCAGTAGCTCCAAACTGTCCACACAGCTTGAGCTCAGCAAATATTTCTCACTTTTGCCCTCTGAAGGTGTTATATTTGATTTATGCTGATTTACCTTTACTTCAACATATTAGATGGAAAATCACATTCTTTTTTTTTGCAAAAATACAAAGGTGAGTCAAAAATTATCCATATTTTAGTTATATTAAAACTTCTATTCCAGTGTCTTATCAAAGCGTTTTGTATTAGGTTGCTTTGCACTAGTAACTGTTGTGCAGGTTTGAAAGTGTTACATTTATGACTGCCTTGCAACAAAAAATGGTTGCTCTACTTATGATTTGCACGAAAGAAAGCAGCGTGCGGTGATATTTTTTGTGATCTGAGGGTGTTTCTGTTGCCGATATTTATCACAGACTATGTATGCAGTATGGAGAAAATGTTTTGTGATGAAGAAATGTGCATGAACAGACAGAGAAGTTTAAAGAAGGTCACACAAGCATCAGCCATACAGACAGAGCCGGATGACTATCTACGTCTATGACTAATGAGCATAACAATACATTGATCATGTGTGTGAACACAATCTGTTGGATAAATGAGTGACAATGGATTATGCTGCAAATCATTTGCAAATCAGCCACAGCTCTGCGTATGCTAATCCACGGCAGACTTGGGTTTGGAAAAGTCTGTGGGAGATGGGTAACTAAACTCAAAGAAGAGCACAGATGTGTCTGAAAACAAAATTTGGAATTATATCCAAAGGTGTTGTGTTGTTGAATGGCAATGCACATCCACACACCTCTGCCTGTACTGTTGACACTCTCCAAAACTATGTTTTGAGGTGTTAAAGATCCTCTATAGCCCTGATCTCACCCCATCAGACTATCATCTGTTAGAAAAAGCTGTAAGAGGACAGAGATTCATGTCTGATGAAGAGGCGAAGATAGTGGTGCATTCATAGCTCACAGTTCAGCCAAAAACATGTTTTAATGAGGAAATACCAAAGCTTATTGATAGATGTACAAAGGTTATTTAAAAGCAGAGAGATTTGTTAAAACAATTATGTATTTGTCAGTTCTCAAAACGGATTAAAATCAATTCTGTTGCTGGAGTGCCAATCATTTTTGTCTCACTGTCATAAAAAGATGGAAAACCACACCATTATTTTCATTGATATTTTAAAAAGAAAACAGCTTTCTATTACAACCAGATATTTTCACTTAAACACTATGATCGTTATGCATAAGGCTTTGTCCTAACAGCAGACAGCACAAGTGAGCAACAGTGACAAAACCAAAATACTCTCGATCATAATCAGTGAAGCTGTTTTCACCTGCGGCAGAGAGCAAAGTGCTACAATGCAGATTCACCGCTTTTGATGGACGTCTTGTTTCTATTTTAGATGCACCATGTTGTGCTCACGTTCCATTTCTACAAAAATGGATGAGGAGAAACTAGTGTATGAGATATGCAAAAGAATGGAATTGTATAAACTTTCCTCTGAATTTTATTCAAGGGAACTTAAAAAAATTAAAGATGGACATTAATATTAGCTGTTCATCTGTGATATGCAATTGAATTCTCAAACTAAACCGTTTACATACCTACACAATATGCAGATACAAGTAGTGGTTTTACACTGAAATATATTAAGTAGTAGGTTTTCCTCTGTCAGCCTGTCCAGCGGGTGGCATGGTAGGTGAGTGTCTAGTGTCTAAAAATGTGTGTGTATGTCAGTACTGAAAAATGTGTGTTGAAATTGTTTATCATTTCCATATGAATTAAATATATTCAAGCACAAATACTAGCAAAAGTAAATTTAAAGGCAACATTTTGTCACTGTGATGTATTGTATTCATATGGACAGTATGTTCACATTTCAGTCAATTTCAGATCACCTTTTCAGAGTTTATTAGAGATGTACTGATTAGGCTAATGTAACTTTTAAAGACTAACTCTGAGTCTTCTGATATTAATTAACCGATTCATAGTGTGAGCAGCACGTTCTATTAACCAAAGTTGTAGAACAAACATTATTTACTCATTAATGATATTAAAATTCTTAATGGAGTCTATATACATTAAGAATGGGATTAGATGAGTATGTGTAACACAGTGTTAAACTAACCCTGCTGTGTAGAGGCTGCACTTAAGTCTGGCTAGTTCTCAATGTGAGTGTTTGTTTACTTCTAAATGATGCTACAGCCACCAAATGGGAGATTATAATAATGTCCATGTGAACGTCTAGTGAAAGAAGTCAGTTTTATGGAATAAAAATTCCATGAGTCTTCAGGGTGAATCTGGAGAAATATCTGTCAGAATACTGTCAACATTGACAGATGATGTTCTAATGTGGATATGAGAAAATTACCAAAACATGCTCTATTTGGACTTGTTTAAGTGCATAAAACTGTGTTAAAGGTTTGTTTGGCACTCTCCACCACTACACAGAATTGAATTGATTTTTCTCATGCTGTTTGTGTCTTAAAGCGAAATAAATCTGCGAAAACAGAAAGAAACTATTGGTCAATTGCATGTTTTGTGCCAAAAAAATCTGCTCTAGGCTGATACGGATTGTGCATTTGTAGTGTGTGTGTGTGTATATAATTTGCAGTGTACAGTATGTGTGTGTCTGACTGCTGAAGGACACACAGTTTCAGAGTCTTCTACTCTTCAATTACATCCATGATTATGCTGCTCTGTAGCCTTTGGCGATTTTGTAAAATGTGTCCAACCTGCAATTTATTTTTTGCTTTTCAGTGGTGATAATTTGTCTGGCTTGGATTTTTTGGGCCGGTGTGTGTGGGTGTTCAGAAGTTCTTTGATGTTTGTAACATCAGCAAGTGTCACTTCACTGAGCCTCAGGAACAAACGGCTTTTCAGATGCATATGCATTCTGAATATAGGGAATGAATATGAAAGTGGTGCTTATTGCTTTCTCTCTTTGTCTCAGATGGAAGACCTGATAGCCCGGATGCAGGACGAGAAGAATGGTATCCCGATCCGGACTGTAAAGAGTTTTCTCTCCAAGATTCCCAGTGTCTTTTCGGGTAAGGTGACATATACATAATACAGTGCTATGTAATTGTATTGACATAATTGTTGGTTTACACTACAGGAAAAGGCTGATTTTGAAGCAGATTTTGAAGCTCCTCCCAACAATTGTAAAAGGTCTCCCGATTTCAGTGTATCATAACTTCTTATCTTCCCAAATGAAACTTTATTGTAGGATGCCTATAATCCCAATTACCCCTCTGATCTTCTCCCAATGCAGTCAGGACTGCACCCCATTGAGAATCATAAAATATAAAATGTCCAAAATGTAGTGTGAGGTGGTGATGATTCTCTGGTGTAAAATGCGATGTTGACATCATGCCTGAAAGACCGTCAACCAATGAGAGTGGAGCTGAATTGAAAGTGTCATTGTGTACAGAATAGGGGTGTGTATCTGTCCAATAAATGACGATCCGATATGTGTCTTGATTCATGTGTCACGATACAATTCAGAAACGATTTATTTTAAATTGGACCGATTCGATTTGGTTCGATTTGATTCAGTACGATTTCGATACGATTTGGTTCAATATAATAGGGTAGGAAATAATACGAGTTACTTGTTTAAAATAGATATTTTTACATTGATTCCACATAAGTTAATACTAAAAATGTGTTTTTGCTTGCATTCAAACAGTAAAATACTGCCGCGTTGGGATGTGGTACTGGTGCTCCAATGTTTTAAACAAGTCCCCAAAGCCCTCATTCTCCACCACACAGTATGGTCTTAAGTCTTTGACAATGAACTGGGTTATTGAAGCACTTATTACTTTGGCTGTAGCTGAGTTGTGGTTGAGTTTTGGCTGGAAGAAGTCCTGTTTTTCTGTGGGGCTAGCAGTGCTATGCTAGCGTCCTCATCGCCACTTTCCTCATGTCGTCTCATTAAATCTTTTCCGCTCTTCATGTAAAGATTGAACTTCTTCCAAAATTTAGTTTATTTAGTATATTAGTGTATTTAGTAATATTTAGTTTATTAGTTCTTTTATAACAGTTTTATATCCAAGTCAAGAACATTTAATAGTAACAGCAAAAAAAAGGAACTGACATTTCACATTTGCAGTATTTGCAATATGCCTTGTTCACGTCATTAGGAACACTTTTAATCCATTATATCAAAACTTTTTCTTTTTCCCAGTCCTTCCAATATCCGTATTTCCCCCATTTACCTGGCATATTAGCTAGCAACTGTCTTCTCTTCACCTTCTGTGTGTCTGTCTGTGTGTGTGTGTGTCTCTCTCTCTCTCTCTCTCTCTCTCTCTCTCTCCTGTTCTCCTTTTCACGCTGTACTTCCTTATGTCGTTATGTTCTCCTCGTTCTTATTGTTGCATTTAATCTTCCAACACCCACTTTTCTTGTTGTTTTTTGGTGGCCGCAGTAATTTTTAAAAGTAGACAAAAAGCACCCGCCTCACTTGAATTTTCACCCACGACTGGATTTTTTAACAAGCCCAATTTGGCGTGAAAACCGCAAACCTGGCAACCCTGTCAGAGACAGCGTGCGCGCGAGAGAGGGAGTAGCAGAAGCACATCAGTAACACCAAACCGATTGACAGCTATGTAATCGGGCCATCAGCCGGTTCATTTTACAAATTCAGGTTTACAATCTTGCCTCTGGTGTCTTTGGACAGCTCTTTGGTCTTAGCCATGTTAGTAGCTGGGAGTCTTACTGATTGTGTGGGGTGGGCAGGTGTCTTTATGCAGCTATT
>BRDA01012266.1:71905-95839 GCA_036984385.1 Crenuchus spilurus | reverse complement strand
GGTTGAGAGTACGCTGTGCGCGACTGGCTGCCGCTTCTCACCGGTGTGTGTGGTTGAGTGTGTGTAAATGGAGTGTGTTGATTGTAAATCGTCCTTGGGTATCTAGAATGGCGCTATATAAGTGTAACGTTCATTCATTCATTCATGTTTTTATGGTTTCATCCACATCCTTTTCTTTTTCCGTTTTTTTCTGAGCATAAAGCTCTCACAACTTGTATAGTAATGATTTCACTGTCATCTGTCAAGTTTGTTTACATCTGAGGCTCGGAGTTGTTGGTCAGGTGTGTATCATGTAAAAGTGTGTGGTGTTTCAGTTCAGGGCAGATGGAGTAGTCTGGGGGGCCTTTATGACTAACAACAATCAATGACAGAAAAATGTATGAAAAATGTAATTATGGGTGGGGGGATGTTTTCACCATCATTTAGGATTTTTTAAATCCTGTAGTGTGAAGTGAGCCATGCTTAAGATCACCATGCCCAATGCCAGGCACCAGCTGTAGGAGTATAAAGCCATTCAGCATCGGACTGATCCGCTGGAGTGATGGAGCTATAGTGACAGAACTAATCAACATCAGCACCTGACCTCACTAATGTTCTTGGGACTGAATACAATCAGATCCTCACAGCAATGTTCCATCATCTAGTGTAAAGCCTTCTCAGAAGAGTAGAAGCTGTTATTGTAGGACACAGCCTCTAATAACACCCTTGGTTTACACATATCTACAAACTTTTGGGCGTGTCCTTCTTTCAGATACAAATGTGCACACTATTCTGCATTTTAATGGAAGAAGATATAATATTTTATTACAAAACTGTGATTGGTATAGCTAAGTAGTGTCCAGGAGGGTTAAATGATACTGAAATTTTATCATTTATTTTATCACTGCTGTGCAAGCGAAATCACAAGAAGGAGAGCAATACTCAGTGCCTGAATCCATATTCTCTATGGAAAAAGCTTTGCATAAATGTGGAAAATCTAATGTACATACAGCTTTAGAACAAGAGAGATGGAGAGTGAGAGAGATTTTGAGATTACTAAAAAGAGGAGATCCATTCCTCTGCTCATCAAATCATTAAATAGTATTAAAATGTTGCCTCCAAATTTCTCTCTCTATTTTTCACTTTCTCCTTCTGCCTCTCTCTCTCTGTCCGTGCCAGAGCTTTTTGGCCTTGTCAGAAGTGATTGGTTGAGTCTGGATTAGATTTGTAAATGGAGTATTTGATTGGTCCGATGAGAGCAGAGGCCCACATCTATCAAACATGTCTGAGAGTGCTGAACTAGCATCTATCTGCTCCATTCTTCTATGTAATCACATTCCTGCGATATGAAAGGGAAAAAAACTAAGCACTGCCACACTCAGCGTAGGCAGAACCCACAGACGATCAGAACTGTTTTTACACTTCAGCACTTATATATACCTATATATATATATATATATATATATATATATGTGTAACAAATATATATACACACACACACAATTTTCCCGTTATCTCAGATGTAGTCGCCCAAAACGTGTCTGGAGTCCGAACTGATCCAAAGTCAGTTTTAGTGACAATGACGTTCATAAATTCAGAGGAATCTGATCCAGGATTTTGCAGTTTGAACAGTTTCAGAAACGTGTTGAATGTGTTTTGATGGAGGCTATCTAGGTGACTCTTGAGTTCTAGTGTTCTAGTAGTCTATGGTAAGTGAAAAATAAAGATAAATAGGATTGTTGAGGGAACTGTTTTTGTAAACTGAGCAAGAATAATTGATCATAACTTAAAAACACTGTCTTGCCTGGTGATCCTTTCAGGGTTCGTCAACTTTCAGTCTGTAAATCTGCTCCAGAGTTCCTGCTGTTTGCAAATGCCTACAATGCTCATAAGAAAATGGGCAGTATGTGGAACTGGAGCATCATGTGTGCTGCAAAGTTTGATATAAGTGAATAAAAGATCTCTATGCTGCCTTTATTGTTGGATGCACCCTCGATACTGTTAATTTACTGATGCACTGCTATTCAGATCAGAGATCACACTATCAAAAGTTATTCAAACTGATAACTCTACTTTCATGAAGTACACTAAGCCTGTGAAAGTAAAGTTAACACAAATAATCGACAAACAAGCAATAATAATGAACTAGAAAGTATTTCCTGAAGGAAACCCAGAATGGTTGCACAGCTAAAGTTTTTTTTAGCAGTTATTAGACTGCTGCTATGTGGTCAATAAGGTGCAACTGTTTTGTTTTGTTGTTTGGTGGTTGTTATGAAGTTACTAAGTGGTTTCTTTGAGGTTGGGTATAGATGCTGGTTGAAGAGGCAGGGTAGAGAGGCTGGGTAAAGAGGCTGGATAGAGAGGTTAAGTATAGAGGCTGGGTAGAGAGACTGGCAGAGGCTGGTTAAAGAGGCTGGGTAAAGGCTGCCAACCAACCCATCCCAACTGAGTTTGTGGAAAACAAAGAAGCAAAATAATCCATTATTGTTCATTTTTTTGTAATTGCGTAGTCAGTGATTTGTAAACATGTCATGGAGTGTTATACACTTGAAACAAGGGTTTATTATTTGTGACTTTGTAAGTGAATTTGTTGTATAGAACTGATTTGCCAAATACTGGAACCTGTAAATATCAGTTTGCTTCAGTTTTCACTTGTTCATGCACTCCCCATATGAGTTCATTCACAGATATTGATACAGCCATCATTGTATCGATTCACGTATTGCTGCGTGTTTATTTACGATAGTTTGCCATATTTTGAACACAACCCTAGGCAGCAGAGAGACCCCTAGTAATTAAGCAATTGAGAACTTGTATCCCTCCCACCATTTGCAAAGTGGTGAGTAGGATACAAGCGATGGATGTGTCTGTGTAAAGCGGTGGAGATTATGTTGCTGTATGCTTTAATGATTCGTCATTAATCCATGTGATAGCTTTTCTGTAGCTTCACTTAGTTAGAAATCTCTACATCTCTCAAGCCTGTAATCCCCTCAGAGAGTGAAGGAGAGAGAGAGAGAGAGAGAGAAAGAGAGAGATAGAGAGAGGTAATAAGTATAAGGCAGTGAATTGATAAGCATATGAAGGGAGAAAATGACAGCATGTTCTGAAATGCCATCTTATAATTTATCACTCCATTTCCAGATTGAGCTGTTAAAAGAGGCATGACGAAACCTAAAGTTCATCTGCTCGCGTGTCTGAAATGACCGAAGAACAGAATTCATATCTGGTGCAGTTTCTGCCTCTGGTGGTCCACTGTGTGTGGTTTTTATGCAGATGTGTACTGACCCACACTGACTACATGTGTGTCCTTATTACTAGAACAGTACACTCGCTGACATTTCGAAATCATGGTCCTCAGGGTGGAAAGTGTGCAAGATTTACGCATGGATAAAAGATTCAACATACACAGTGTTCACTGAGGTCTACATCTTGTGGACCATTAGTTGACTATTTCTGACTTGATCTCAACTGAGCGTGATTATTTAAAGGCTCTGTCAAGATCTACACAAATGCCACTGTACTTCTTGGAGTTTGCTAACTGTTAACATGGTAACTTTTGCTAAATGATAACATTTGCCACTTCTGCCTGATTTATTTAATAATGAATACAGCTTGTTATTATTAATTGATATGACTGATTTACAGTGCCACATAAAAAAAAAAATAATACAAAAATATATATTGCAAAAAAGTTCATTTGTGTTCATAATTCTTTGTAAGGAAAAGTTTAAACTGAATCATATACTGCACAGGAAGCCAGCATAAAGCTCTTAACAGAGGGGTTATGTGACATTGCCTATTTGACCTAGTAAGTACACTAACACCAGCATTCTGTACTGCCTGCAAACGATTAGAAGCAGATATACTAAGAGCAGGAAACAAGGCATTGCAATAGTTAATGTGGGATGAAATAAAAGCATCTCTCAGCATTAGAAACTATAGATCTCAATTTACTGACATTCCTTAAATGAATAAAAACAAGATCTAGCCAACTGTTTATCATGTGTATCAAACAACAACGAACTACACCCAGATTTCTTAAATCTACATGGACAGCAGAAGAGAGAGACTCAAGACTATTAAAAATCACAGGAGTGGCATTATCAGGGCAATAATCATAACCTGTCTTTTCTGCATTGAGGTAAAAAGTTATTTGCTGTCCAGTCCCTAATAGTTTCAAAATAGTCAATGGGTTTGCTTACACTATGCAACTCATTAGGTTTAAATATAAAATATAAAAAATATATACATTATCACACCCGCTTAATCCTTATCAGGGTCGCGGTTAGTCCCCTACCCCCTCACTGGGCGCAGGGCAGGACATTACACCATTCAACTATACAAGCCCAGGACAGGGTGCCAATCCATCGCTGGCTGCACACACACGCACACACACATACGGACAATTTAGAGTACGGAAATATAGTTGGATGTCATGAGCTATTGGCAGATCCACCTACATTTCTAAGGGACCTAACACAAAGGTTCTTTAACAATGCCTACTTAATATGAATCCACATCACCCTCACTGAGGCCACTGCAGAATTCATCTTGATGCATTGCCAACACCCCCAGTACATTAAAATACATTATGAAGTAGACTTGAACCGGATGTCACCCCGCATTCCCACCCCACCCACACTAACAGAGGGTGTGCAATTCCTCTGAGACATTTGATTCTTCTTGGGTTGTGACTCTTTCAGCTTTACTGTCTTCATTCATTGTTTAGACCAGGGGTAGGCAACTCCAGTCCTGGAGGGCCGGTTTCCTGCACAGTTTGGTGATGTCACTGCTCTGACACTACAATTAAACATGCTAATTGCCCGCTGAGTCAGCGGGCAATTAACATGTTTAATTGTAGTGTCAGAGCAGTGACATCACCAAACTGTGCAGGAAACCGGCACTCCAGGACTGGAGTTGCCTACCCTGGTTTAGACTATCTCTTCTTAAACAAATATAACTGTTTATTCACTTTACTATAGTACACTTTACTATGACTGGTTTCTACTTTAATGCGGACTTATGCTTATTTATTTTTCAGTGAAGAGTGCTTTTCAGCAAAGTTACACTACAGTCACAGCACGAATGCTGTGACTAGTTTGCTAATTGGTATCTTGCCCTTTATTTTACAGTACAAAAAGTACAAAAGAATAATATTAAAGTCCAGCTTTCAGCAAATACTGAATCATATTACAAAAACTAAAGGAAATGCATCTGAACAAACTGTCACAGGGCAGCCGACTATCGATCAACAGGGGGAGGCTTAAACTTCCTCTGGATAGTGGCCCCATTTTAAGAAAAACCTGGAACCGAGAGGGGAAGCAACAAGCATAAAAGAAACAAGTACAAAAGAAAAAACGATAAACTTACAAAATAAACTATAAATGCCATAGCTGGGGTTGAACAAAAGCAGTGGGACGTGTGTTGCAGTCAAAGGAAGATAATGAAAATGAAGCCCTGAACACAAACAAACACTATCATTGAGGGCGCTATAGACAGAGCCTCTACTTCTTTCCAAGTTGCAGCATCACCTGTGGTGGGTCTAAACAGATAACCAACCCTCGGCAGGTGCAGCAGCATCTTGACAAAAGTTAGCAGCACCAGGGAACGGTCTAAATAGATACCCATGCTTGATAGATGCAGTGCCATCCAGGGGAAACTCTCAATAGCCTAAGTGGCCAATCACCACTCTACAGGCTGATTCCTTACAAAAACCTAATTTTATAGATTTTTAAAATAGATTTTATTTATTTATTTTTTTTTTAGCAATCTTTAATGGTTTTGGTGTGGAAATACAGGGTGAGTAGGGCCAAATTGACTGTGAATGGACACAAATGCCATCATCTATAACAGTGTTTCCTTGTAGACATCATCATATGCCTGTTAGACATTGACCAAAACTAATGTTAAGCAACTACAATGTAACACTATACAATCTGCGTTATTGTGATGAAGTACAATTCTACACAGTTTAATTCAACTCCATACAAAGTGATGCAAAAATGTGATTTTGGCACAGATTTGTAGTGTGAGACAGTAATTTTAGCTTTAATTTTGAAAATATTCTTGTTATCGCATACGTTTTTTTATGAGGGACTTTAATTTTGACATATCTAGTATTAAGAGGCCAAGTGGTCCCCTGACCTAGTTTCAACGTGAGAGTGGGGGAGAGAGCATGAAGTGCCTGCGAGCTACATGTTCATTGTTTTATTCTTTAATAAAGTGTTCAGTTTTGTGGAATATGACTGTCTCAGTGTGGTCTGCTCCCCTGCACACTGCTGCATTATGAATAAATCAGATTTACTGGTGCAAGTATGTTGTAAATGATGCATCGCGAGTCATCTCACATTGTAACCAGTAAGGTTGGGCAAATGAATTTAGACGATTACTGTCTCCAGAATTATCGCAATAAACATTATTATCAATTTAATTTGACATAATAGAAAATAAATAAAAATAAATCAATAAAAAACTATTAAAAAATCATGAAACAATGCTATGTGAAAAAAACCCTGCTTTATACTGTTGCTGATTTATTATGATTTGATGATGTCATTTACTGGCCCAAGGTTAGTATTTAATGCACACTTGGGGTGATGATATTGTGGAGTTCACCAGGCTGTAACACTTAGCTCAACTCTTAACTCTAATTACAATTATCTAGCTAGATGAACCAGGTTTCAGAATAGGAATAAACAAAACCCAGAGCTCTTCCTGTTTCCTCTGTTAAAACATGTGATTTAGCTCAGCAGATAATTATGAAGCCCTTCATGAGCTGAGTCAGTTGTGTTAAGAGTACAGAAAATGTGAAACTGTGCAGTGCATTGGGACCAAAGCTGGCAACCACTGCACTGCAGTCAGCAACAGTTAGAGTTATAGATTCTGATCTACATAATTAAATTTATTAGTGTTGTCAAAAAAGAAATCATGTTTGATGAAATGTCACATTCTGTGTGAAATAACACTTCTCTGTACGTCCAGGTTCGGACATTGTGCAGTGGCTGGTGAAGAACTTGAACATCGAGGATCAAGGTGAGTACTTTTGACTTTTTTGTCACTCTTCAGGCAATTCTTCAGATAATCAGCATCCATTATCTCTGCATGATTTACACCATCCCGAACTCTCAGCATGGCCTCCTTCATAAGTTTAGCACTGGCGCCAAAGCGCTAGTATCAGCATCTCAGATTTCTACTTTAATCGAATCAGAGGAAGACAGGGGGCCATTTTGGTTATTTGTGGGAAGTTGGCTGTTGTAGAGAGAACAGCTAATGTTACTCTCAGGATTAGAGTTACTGCACCAGCAGAGATCAGTTCTCCTGACCACTCACACTCAAGATCCAGAGCTCATAAAGCTTCACTTCTCAGCCTTATGTACATGACCCAGAGGAGCCACTTTTTATCCTTATCCAGACTTCAGCATACTTAAACCAAGTATTATTTAGCTTTGAATAAGCCTCTCTATACTTCAGATTCATATTTTTGTAGCAGTTCCTGAATAATTCATAGTTACTAAATATGTCTGTATATTACTAACTGAATTATGCACTTGCAGTTTATGGGGTTAGAACAATGTTAGATTGGTACGTACGTACAAGAACAGGGCAGATATATTGGTAGAATAAATGATCAGCGTGTCATATACACTGACAAAAATCACAGCTGGTTAAAGTTCATTATAGTGAGCAAAAAAACATTAAATTTGTGCTGCTTTTGAAAATATCATTGTTTTAAGCAAATCCTCTAATGTATATCTGTGCTAAAATGCACATCATGATACACTACCACTCAAACGTTTGGAGTAAACCATTACATATTCCTTGACAAAAATACGCCTATTTCTATACAAAATTCTTATTTCTGCCTGTTTGGAGATTCTACAAAAAATCAACAAATTGTTCTATGGTAGAAGGGTGAGGTAGGACAGTGTCACTACCTTTTTTGGCTCAGATTTGGTGCCTCACACAGGTTGTACAGTAAGTTTATAGGCTGTAGTACAGCTGTTTATTCTCCACCAGAATTTTGGAACTACCAAAACTGATCTAAAGTGTGGTGACACTGACACTGTGACCTGACAATTCTACCATAGAAGATGTACAGTAGCAGTCAAAGGCTTGGACACACCTTCTGGACATTCAGTGGTTTTACATTATTTTAAAATGTTCTGCATTGCAGATTAATACTAAAGTCATCAAAACTATAAATAAACATACATGTAATTATTTAGTGAACTACAAAGTGTTAAACAAACCAGAATATGTTTTATATTTTATATTCTTCAAAGTAGGCACCTCTTGCTTAGATTACAGCTTACTTTCTTTCTCAGTCAGCTTTATGAGGTAGTCGCCTGGAATGGCTTTCAGTTAACTGTTAGTGTCTTGAGTTCAGTACTTACATTTCTTGCCCTCTTAATGTATTTGAGACCACCAGTTGTGTGCCTACTTTGAAGAATACTACATGATACCTTATGTGTTCCTTCATAGTCTGGATGACTTCAGTATTAATGTACAATGTAGGAAAATAAAATTAAAATAAAAACATTAAATGAGAAGGTGTGTCCAAACTTTTGACTGGACCAGAAACATTTGTGGATTTTATCTTCTAAAAAAATGGCTAGAAAAAAATTCTTCTGATGTAGGAGTATCTGTTGTCATGGAAAATGTTCAGTTTAATTGACCCCAAACTCTTGAACAGCAGTGTATGCGAAACATGAAACAGGACAGTAAAGTGGGACAATAAAAATGTAGGGAATTACCAGGACCACAGTAGTGCACTGCTCAGTGCTGCACTTTCTTTCAGCTCCTGTGGGTCTTGAAAATGAGCTCATGGGGTTACAGCATTAAATAACTCTGTTTAAGTACATTAAAAATAATTATAAAGTGGAAAGTCTGCCCAAACACAACAAAGGGAATGTCCTGAAAGTGAAGGGTTTTTAATTTATAATTAAAACACCAATGTACACACACACACACACAAACACCAGTGTGTCTGCCAAATATGTTGAAATATTAATCTGTAATAATTTATTAATGTGTAACTCTCTCCGCTCTGCATGTGGAGGGGGTTGAAAGGTTAAAGCAAAATAAATATAGTATTGTGAGGCATGTGTGTGTGTTCATGTTAGTATGTGTGTGTATGAATGGGTGTGTGAGGTGCTTGTTTTTAGTTTCGTGTTTGTGAATGTGTGAATATACACACTATGTGTTAATATAAATACTGTCCTTTATGGTGTGTAGGCAAATGCATGTATGATTCATTAACATTATTCATGTGAACACAGAGGTGTCTGCATATAGCAAGCATTTAGATACAGGTTATATTGTTGTGTGTTGGTGTGTTTACTTTCCCTAAAATATCAAATCATGTCATCTGCAGTTTGATAGGTTGACTATATAAACCCCATTTGTACCTTGTAACTTGTAAAGAGTGAGGCCTGGAATTGTACTGCTGAAATAGACATGAAGCTCCTGGGAAAAGACATCATCTTCACAGCAGCATATATCTGTGTATGGCAATGATTTTCCACAGAACTCCTGAGCTCATGTGGCAATGTCCATCATAGTAGCATGAGGTTTTCTCAGCAATATTGTCTGAGTTAGATTCACTCATTTCAATGGACTTAGTGAGTTATATTCACTCATTTCACTGTTGGTTTTGTTTATTTGTGCCTGTTGTCAGAAGATGATCAGAGACTGACCACAACCAATAGTTTATCAACCAGAATTGTGCAAAAGTTGCTCATAAAAAGACAACCTAAGAATGAAAGAAAACACATAACTCACACCATTACAACTGTTCATTATTAGACAAGGTAGCATTTTCTGTGATTTAAAGGGAAATATTTGATGGATGGATAGATCTATGGATGGAGAAATGAATGAATGAATGATTGGTTGGATGGATGAAAGGATGAGTGGTTGGTTGGATGGTTGATTGGTTGGGTGGATTATTGAGTGGATTAATGATTGTTTAAATGGATGGATAGTTGGGTGGAAGTATGAATGGATGGATGGATAGATGGTTGAATGGTTGGTTGGATGGACGGATGGATGGATGGATGAATAGATGGATAGGCTGGTTGAATCGCTGAAGGAATGGATGGATGGTTCGATTGGTAAATGGATGTTTGATGTTTGTATGGATAGATGGATGATTTGGTTAGTTGGAAGGATATATGGGTGGTTGGATCATGCATAAATAGAATGATGTTTGGTTGGTTAGGATTGAATGGATTGATGAATGGATAGATGGATTGAAGGATGAATTGATAGGTGGTTGGTTGTTTGGATGGATAGATTGATGTTTGAGAGGATAGATGGATGGTTGGTTGCAGTGTTAATTTTGACAGGTGATTTTGATTTAGTTTTAGTCAAATGTTAGTCATGTAGTTATTGTTAGTTTTAGTCTAGTTTTTGCTGATAAAAACTGAAAACATTTTAGTCTAGTTTTAGTCAATTAAATGTTTAAAATATTTTATCTAATTTTAGTTGCATTTTTTAGTTATAATATTTTTAAATTAGAGCTATTTTAGACTGCTTACTGTTATTTTAATAAAACAATAGTCTTTAATTTTTGTTACATTTAATAACACAATGGCATCAGATATTGTGGAAGAAAGTTGGCCCATTTTTCTTTTTTCTAAAACACTTTACGTTTATTTAACTTTTACATGACAAAATGTAGTATGTAAATACAATTTGGTATCAACGTGACTAAACACACACATTAACAGCAATCCCTTCACAGCCTCTTAAAAACAAGAAATTATTTATATCTGCGTAAATATCCAGTATAACCAACAACAGACACACACGAGAGAAGTCTGTCCTCTGAACTTTCTGTCACAAACAATAAAGGATAGATTAAGAGGGAAAGAGTTGGGTTTCTCCGGTGTGCTGGCCTTTTCTCATTTCTTTAACTCATTCCTGTTGGCTAACATTAACTTGCACTAATTTGTGGACTACCAGGGCTTACGTTCCTTTCCTCTTCGTTTCGTTATATGACTGTATTTAAAATGAAACGGTGGCTGTATGTGTGTCTTAATATTCATTGCTGTTATCTAACTAGTTAAGATCTAGCTAGCTAGCTACATTAGCTACGTTAGCTTACCTTTTTGTAAAGCTTGTGGTCGTGAGAACTGAGGACCTCTTGAGGTTCGTAGTGTTTTTCACAGTTATTTTAAATCCACAAACTTTGCACTCTGTTTTGTTTTGTGTGGCAGCGAAAGTAAAATTCCTCCAATAATCGCTTCTTCTTTTCCGTCCAAGCTGCGGCAGTGACGTCAGCACGTTGTGTTGTTAAACTTCACCAGTCTGACTGACTGTGGAGCTTAACGTGCTTTGAGAAAGTCAGACGTACGGCAGGTTTATTTTAAAAAGCGGATTACTGGACAAAAACATTATTTTAGTCATTCTGTGACATTTTCGTTTCGTTTCGTTTTTATTTGTTGACAAAAAGTCTAATACTTTTAGTCATAGTTTTTGTTTTAAAATATTAGTTTTTATTTAGTTCTCGTCTCGTTTTCGTCGTAAAAAAATGGTTGTCAACGAATATTTTTCGTCATAATTATTGTTAACGAAATTAACACTGGTTGATTGGATAGTTGAATGAATGGGTTGTTTGATGGATGGCTAAATGGATATATGGGTGGATGGTTGGTTGGTTGGATGTATAAATGGATGGATGAAGGATGAATGAAGGTGTGGACTGAATGGTTGTTTGATTTTTGTTTATGTAGTGGAGGCTCTGCATCTGGGCACACTGATGGCAGCACACGGGTATTTCTTCCCCATCTCGGACCACGTGCTCACACTCAAAGATGACGGCACTTTCTACAGATTCCAGGTGTGTACAAATGTGTTGCTGCCTTGTGGTACATCATATTGAAGATCCCCATTTAACTGCAATGATTTTGGAATATAAGGACCAATTACAATTAGAACAATACTCAGGAAAGACTGTGTTCAAATTTAGACTTAATATATTGTCTTTAATATCTGGACGGGTGATGTGTTGAATAGTAATCATATGCGGTTTTTGATGTCCAGCCCTCAACTCATCAGTTAAATTACCAGTGAATTGGTAGTATGAGTGGGAGAACTTCTTCACTGCAGCTCTCTAGGATTTGTATACAGTATATATACAGTATAGTACAGGTCTACATAGTATGAGAAACGGTTCTTGACTTATAACGACAGTGGAACCCTTTTTGGTGGTATGTAGTAATCATTTTCAAATGTTTTTTTGAAAAGACATATAAAACAGATGCTCCACCACAGAGAAGATCGCTTTCACAATTCAAAGACCTATTTGCATTTCTCTTTCTTTGTAAGGGAGTTGTAAGGGTTCTATATACACTCATTGCCCAATTAATTAGGTACACATAACTTGTATCTACACTTACATCTACACTTGTATCTTACATTTTTTCAGCTCCACTGATCATATAGGTGAACTTTGTACAGACTGTTATCCATCTGTTTCTCTGTATGCCTTTCACCCTGTGCTTCAATGATCAGGACCCCCACAGACCAGATATTATTTGAGTGGTGGATCATTCTTAGAACTGCAGTGATCACTGATGTAGGACTAGAGAATGACCAACATAAACTGTGCAGTTCTTTAGTGTTCTCACACCTGATTCAAGTCAAGGACATGATAAACTGATTTAAGTAGAGATGTATTATTCAGTACATATTTAGCCTCCTTTCTGCTGTTTAGTAGTCATTCATTTAACAATTCTCTTGACAGTATCTGAAGTTATGCAGACGTGTCAGACATAAATTAATGCAAATAAAAATTTGAATGACAAACTTGTCTGTCTTTTAAAGCCAAATTACATTACCTGTAACACTTAGACTAAACTGCCTTTTACCTTAAACACTGCATTCTCAGTTTACTGCTGGATAAAATCCATCTACTTGTGTTCAAGAAAGTAATGGACATTTTAGAACCAGTATCTCTGGAAAATGTGACTAAATGCTTCTGAAATCAGACTGCTGATGATGTTCATTAACGTAAGGTAGTGTTTATCAGTGTGATGTTAGTTTTAGGGAGCATGTTTACATGCTTCTTTTAATGTGAAGTATTTTTGAGAAATACTGTATTTGTTCTTCACTTACTACTCCTTAACAATTTAGCACATATACTGCGTTTATGCTTACTTGCTTCTTCACACATTCTTAAAAATGTATGCTGTTGCTAGAAAATGTCTTATATGTAGTCTAAATATCTTAATATTTCTCATTTTGGGAATGTTGTAAGCTTAGTTTAAAATACTTTATCATACTAGTGCATCTTCAAAAAAAAAGAATATTGTGAAAAAGTTCATTCCATAATTTAATTAAAAGTGTCATATATTTTATATTCATTTTAGGAAAGTGACATATTTCAAGCCTTTTGTTTTAATGAAGATATTGTTTTAATAGCAGTTTACTCAAACTCCAAATAAAATGTTCTAATAAATTGAGATTCTATATTTCCCATGAGCTATAAGCCAAACTGACAAAGCATAAAGGCTTGAAATGTCATCATATAATGTTGAATTAAAATGACAGTTTACCTTTTCAAATTAAATTAGGAATACAAACTTTTTCACAATATTATTTTTTGATGCACGAGTATAGCTGGAGATTTCCTACTTGTTTTAACCTAAGTAAAATTATCTTATGATATTGGCACAAACAAGATTATCTCACAATGCAATTAGATCTTCTTATGCAATAAAGTGTCTTAAACCAAATAAAACACGACAATTTATAAGTTAATCTCTTAAATAGGCCAGACCGGGTCTGCCATCAATTCCTTGCATTCTAGGTCAGGGGTTGTATGAAAGCTGAAACCCTCTTGTTTATACTTAAGTTGAATTATGTTTTTGGAATTTGCATTAAAAATGTTGTAAAATGTTTGAAAATAACACTAAAAAAACATTGAAATGTTGATTCTTTGTTGCAGTCTGTTACTGATGTTTGAGTCCCAAACAAATAGAACTGAGCACACAGCTTCTGTCCCATTGAATGGCGTCCTCTTGTGGCACGAGTCTGAGTTGCATGATGAACCTACATAATGTTACTTCAGTGCTGCGCAGTTTGAAATGTTTTTTTTCTGCTACGGTACATTTTTAATGTTCAGCATTAAATTAAAAACATGATAAATTACACAGCACATTTTTTTCTAATTTGAAGGGCTCTTTTACAATAAACATCAAAATTTAGCATTTATTTTATGTAGTAGCTGTATGATAAAGTAGGATTTGATTTGAAATTTAGGATAAACATTTTAAAAAGTAAACTGAGCATTTGTAAGTTTCAGTGGTCTTATACTTAAAATTAGAAATATTACATATTTGTACTAGATTTAAGATTATTTTACTTTTTAAAATATTGTTTGCAGTGTTATATTCTTTATCACTATACTCAGTACAGCGCCCTCCATAATTATTGGCAATTATTGGTTAAGAAGTATTCTTTGGCTTCTAATAAATTCTTTTTTTAAATAATATAGGACAACAATGCAAAAAAGAAAAATCTAAGCGTTAATTCAGGTGCCTTTATTTGGTGGGAAACAAATCACACATTAAGACATAAATCTTTTGAACGAAATCGTGTGTGCCTCCTTTTGCCAACAAGGCAGCACTTAATCTTCTCCTATAACTCTTCACAAGATGGGAGAATACAGAAAGAGGGATTTTGACCATTTCTCTTTGCACAACCTCTCTCAATCACCGAGAGTCCTGGGTCTTCTCCTATGCTCTCTCCTCTTTAGCTCACCCCACAGGTTTTCTATTGGGTTGAGGTCTGGGGACTGAGATGGCCATGAGAGGATCTTGATTTTGTGCCTTGTGAATCATTTTTTAGTAGTTTTAGTCACATGTATAAGGTCATTATCTTGCTGAAAGGCCCATTATTGACCCATGTTCAGCTTTCGGGCAGAGGCCACCAGATTCTGATTCAAAATGTCCTGATATTTTAAAGAGTTCATGATCCCATCTATCCTTACAAGGTTCCCAGGTCCTTCGGAGGAGAAACAGGTTCACAGCATCACCGATCCTCCCCCATACTTAACAGTGGACATGAGGTGTTTTTCTGCGTACTCATCCTTGGTGTTATGCCAGACCCACTTGGAGTGTTTGTTGCCAAAAAGCTCTATCTTGGTGTCATCTGACCAAAGCACACGATCCCAGTTAAAATCCCAGTACCGCTTGGCAAACTCCACCCATTTATGCTTATGAGTATAACTCAGAAAAGACTTTCTCCGTGCATGCCTCCCAAACAGCTTGTTGGCATGTAGATAGTGCCTGATGGTTGTTTGGGAGACCACGTAACCCCAAGATGCTTTGATTTGATTCAGTTCTATTACAGTGAGCTTTGGAGAACTTTTGACTTCTCTTACCATCCTTCTCATTGTGCGTTGTGGCAAGGTACACTTGCGTCCTTTTCCAGGATTGTTTGTCACAGTTCCAGATGTTTCGAAAATTTTGATGATTGCTCTGACTGTAGATAAGGGCATCTGCAGGTGAGTGGCTATTTTCTTGTAGCCATTGCCTGATTTATGAAGGTCGACACACATCTGCCTTACTTGAATAGTGTGTTCTCTTGTCTTTCCAATGTTAAAGAGTGAGTAAGAGAAATAGGCCTTTGTTTAACACCATATTTATACCCCAGGGAAACAGGATTAAGTGATGAATTACTAATTAAAGGTTCCTAGATACTTTGATCCACTTTATAAACTACAGTAGAAAGGACATAAATGGTTCAAATACATTTATTTCCAAGAAATTGTTAAGGGTTCCAATAATTGTGGAATGTCGTTTTATGGGAAATAATTATTTCTTAGTCAGGATTTTTTCTTTATATATTATTTTTTTCACTTGAGTGGAAGGTTGCTTTTTCTAAATTTTTTCATAGTGAGATTATGCTTCTGCAATTAAAAAAATATATTTTAAGGCTTTTAACACATTTTAACTAGGGGTGCCAATAATTATGCAGGGCACTGTATGTATTATTTGTACTTGTCTCATCATGGTCCTGCAGGAATGTTGTTGGTAATGACAGTAATCCCTCGCTTAACTTGACATGTCTTGAGAAAGCATTCTGGTTGACCCTAACACTGTCCTCTATCTTTCCTGCCAGACACCATACTTTTGGCCCTCTAACTGCTGGGAGCCTGAGAATACTGACTACGGTGAGTGTATACAAATTGTCATAAGTGATAGAAAGTGTAACATTTCCTAGATATTAGTTACATCCCAACTCTTCATCTCATTTCACTGGAGTCATATGAAAATGATGACAAATGTGTTCAATTTGTTGAACAAAACTATGCTATGTAGGGAAGTAGAAATCCCCAGAATGTATGTGTTTTATAGTACACATATTAATATGACTTTTTAACTGATGAAAGACAGTTTGTGGTGTGAATGTAATACAGATAAATGTGCTATTAAAACATCTGCTATGGTAGACACACTGACATAAATTAGGATAGTCTCCAGTATTATTAAAAACTGCTCAAACAGACCAGCATAAAACTAAAGAAAAGCCCTCCCTCTGCTGCACCAACCCCATTATTTACGTTTTTAAATTATTTGTTTTAGTTTAACTTTCACTTGGTTTTTATAAAATTAATACCAAAATATTGTTCCACATTTCTTTTTTATCTGCATTAACATTTTACTAATTTAAGTTGTAAGAGTTTCGTTCATGTCAAATTTATGGTCAATGAATATCAGTCCCAAATATTGGATATCTGTGTCCTTGATGTTTAACAATCAGTATCAGGAACAGGCTTGAAAGACACATATCCATTGATCCTTAACAGTAGTGGTGGGGCGACGCGTCGACATAATCGATGTAATCGACTTCAAAAATATGTCGATTTGCAAAAACGCTCGTCGACGCGTTTCCAAGATGGCCACACCCACTAAAAACATGGATTTCTCCGGGGAGCAGGCTGTGGACAACTGGCACACGGGCATCTTAAGTTTGGGAGTACTTTGGACAGAGACCGAACAATGTGGTGCTATGTAAGCTTTGCCAAATGGAGATGGCTTATTACAGCAGCGCGGCCGCTATGCACGAGCACCTGAAGCGCAAGCATCCCGGAGCGCTTCGTCAAGACGGCGGCGAGACACCACCTTAAGTTCTCTTTATTTGTTCTCTCCACCCTAGCATTATATATTAAAAATATTAGCATGTGTTGCTAATGTGCACGTTAGTAGTAGTCACTATAAAGTAGTCACCTTTACTGCTGTCAGGGCCTGAATTTCAGTGCGGGAATTGCGGGTTATTTCTTTGATTTCCGCAATTTTAGCCTTAACAATGCGGGAAACTCCCGCAAATAATTACAGCGAAAATGTTCAGCGAAGCATTAGCTCGGTTTGGATTGTGAGACGGTCGGATTGTCGGGCAGACCGACTTCCGTACTGAACGCTGCACTCGGCGTGCTCACTCCTCCTCTGTCTACAGAGCTACGAGAACCTTCTGCTTTAGAGCATTTCTCTCAGTCAGCTTTCAGAACCAACTCAGTCACTGATATGAACTTGTGGCACGCAAACATGGAGCGCTGGCTAAAACGCAAATCTCCATCGTCTGAAATTGAACCCGCTCAAAAAATAGCACCGTCAGAATCCGACTCCCCTTCACGTGCACGAGCATCACACAGCAGTACAGTATAGGCAGAACACATTGCACTACCTGTTTCTGTTGTTTCTGTATTTAAATAACTATTTTTATTGTCATTACATTCACAGAAAACAACAGAACATCTCATAAAGCACTAGTTGTGTTATATTTAAAAAACGGAAGTCCTAAATAAATCCATATTATTATTATAACGTTGTTAAAACTAAATACACAACAGAGATTCTGCTACAGCTCCTAACATCATCTCATGTTATTGGTCTAAATTCAGTGATTTGCATCTTTTCAGAAAAAAGATATTGTACGCTATTTTAATGTTCTCTGACCCAGAGCTGAGTTATAAACACATCAAGTGTGCTGACACAGTAAATCTGCCAGTGTTACACTGAAGGTGTAACACTCCCATAGCTTGTCTAACCTTAAAGCAGTAACACTCCCAGTGTTAATTTAACTCTAATAATGTAACACTGTAATGCCTAAATGTTCTTACAGTCAGCCCAGCACAGGAGACATGTAGACCCATACACTAGAGGGGAAGAGAGATTGTGTGTAGGTGCTGGGGTGTGTGTTAGTTACTTCTGTTTGTTGTTCAAGTTGAACATTTTTTGCATTGTTAAAAATCTTGCTTTAATTTCATGAGAGATTTTATGTTTGACTGCACAGAGAAGGTACATTTTAACACAGGATTTTGTTTTGCAGGTTATGTGAAGATTAAAGAAAATATAGAAATATTAAGAGGATTTCTCTTTTTTCATCTTTTTGGGTACATTATTAAGTGCAGACAACAAGGCAACAATTAGATTAATCGATTAACCGGAAAAAAAAAAAAAAAAAAATCGTTAGATTAAACGATAAAAAAATAATCGTTAGGTGCAGCCCTACTTAACAGAAACCACAGTATATATACACTGATTCATTACATTTGTGTATCATTACCTTTGACATGCACAGTGATCTACACAGTCACATCAGAATATTATGACCTCCCCTGGTTTGGAATTAACCTTGCCCAGTACGTCACATGGCAGGTTGAGCACACCAGTCAGTTGTAGCAGAGTGTTAAACCATCATCATGGGTAAAGGACGTGATGTGACTGATGTCCAAAAGGGCTGATAATAGTGTACCAAGTGAAACATGGTGGAGGCAGCATCTCAGAAATCACTAACTTTGTGGGATGTTCTAGAGCGGCAGTAGTGAAGCTTACTGAGAATGGTCTCCCAATGGCATAATGGGTCTTTGATGCCAGAGAGGAATGATGACTGCGGTCATCTGCGGTACAGAGCAATCAACACACCACAGTGGACCAGTTAACCTCTATAATGAACACAGGAGAAATGAAGAAATTGTCAGAGATCACCACTGATTGAACACTCCAAGGTAAGGGTGGTCCCACTATTAGGTATGGAGTCATAATATTCTGATACGACTTTGCAGATTGCTGAGACATGTTTGACTACTTGGTGATCATCACAGTTATTCTAGTCATACAAGACCAAAAACCATTGAATGGATGAAACTACACAAAAGGCACATTTGAAACATATTTGAAATCCGTAGTAAAAAATTGTTGAAATATTTCGTAGTGTTTCACTCACAAAACATGAGAAAGAAACAAGCTTCTTCAGGCTGTTCTGGCTACTACACATCTTCAAGAAATGCCTCTTCACAGGGACATCTTTACCAGCAAGCTGATTGGCTCTTTGTGTGAATTAAAAGTGTTCACATTCATTTTTATATACATTTTACATCAGTTATAATATATCTGCTATTAAACTGCTGGTTCTGTATTTATGAAATGTCAACATATTCCCAACAAGTACATGTAATATATACACATATAACAAACTTGCTGAGTTGTGCTGTGTTCTCATTGCCCAAATATATTGACTGAGCAAAAACATTTCATGGGTAATTATTAGGGGTGTGCATCTGTCCAATAAATGATGATCCAATATGTATCTCGATAAGCCCTCATTCTCCACCACACAGTATGGTCTAAAGTCTTTGACAATGAACCGGGTTATTGAAGCCGTTAATACTTTGGCTCTAGCCGAGTTGTGCTCGAGTTTTGGCTGGAAGAAGTCCTGTTTTTGTGTTTTTGTCCTGCCGTGTCTTTGGGCTAGCGGTGCTAGCGTCCTTATTGCCACTTTCACCATGTCGTCTCACCAAATGAGTGGTGAGGTTTGTTGTACTACCGGTGTACTTGAATGCGACTTTGCATTCTTTGCAAACAGCAACGGTTTTGTCTAGTTTTCCGTTCTTTGTGTAAAAACCGAACTTGACTGTGACGGAGGGTTGCCAGGTCCAAAAAAAATATCCAGCCCAAAGTCAGTCTAAAACCCGCCCTTCAGAAGTACTAGCCCAAAATACAGTATATGTCTGTCACACGTTTGAAGCAAATGGCAAAACAACTATGAGTGTATGACTTAGTATTTTATTTATAAGGGATTTATTATCAGTCCATCAAACCTTTTTCTTTTTCCCAGTCCCAATTTGGCGTGAAAACTGCGAACCTGGCAACTCTGGTGTGACGAGACGTGACTGTGACGAATATCGCGACAGTTAGTTAATGAGAGAGAGAGAGAGAGAGCGCAGCAGTGCACATCAGCAAAACCAAATCGATTGACAGCTATTTAATCGGGCCATCGGCCAGTTTTTGCTACAAATAGACCAATTCAGGGGTCCATGTACCGATGTATTCACATTGTTTAAGTCAAAACCAGACTTCCGATTCAAATCGGTTATTTTTTACACCCCTGGTAATTATGCTTAAAAAGCCTAATCTAGAAATCTATTATTTCAAAGGGAAGGGTGTATTTGTTTGAATTTATGGGTATCTTAACTCATCCTAGAATTCATAGAGTTTACGTTGGACATCTGAAAAAGACATTTGTACTTTGAAGAATGTAAATAAATGAATTAATTATGTCCTGTCAACTGCAATGTTTACAAAAATGCACTTAACTTTTGCAATGACAAATTACTTTTAGATATAAGAAGCATGTCTAAAACTGGCTTTAACCTGTAATGATGTGGCTTTATTTTTTTATTAAAACCAGCTCAGCAAGAGGCTGAAGACATTTTCTGTCAAATTCAGTTATAAAAATATTAATTAAAAATTCCCTGAAACCTTAATATTCAAAGGAAAGAATGTGTTTCATATTTGTATGTTTTTCTGCCTGCAAGTGTACATGCCTGTGTTTGTGTGTATGTGTATGAAAGCGAGCGAGCCAGTAGGCTTCACCTTTTAATGAGAGTATGTGAACATGAGCTTAATCAAATCCTTCCAGATGGTCAGAGATCAGCTGGATATGGGAGAGCCTGTGCCAGTGCATGTGTGTGTGTGCTCGCACCATCTGTGTGTCTCTGGCTCAGGGGCTTCTAATCTCAGGTCACTGTAAATTTAAACTTCCCACTCAGTGGCGAACGTGTGATGTGATGGCTTTTGCCTGCGCTGCTCGAGCAACATGAGGATTTCTAAGAAACCTCGTTAGCATACGACCCCGCCTCCCTCCTGATAGGCCTGAATGCTATCAGACTGCTCTCATGTGACTTACCAAACTTAGAATGCAGCGGAGGAGGGAATTCACCAATCAAGTGTGTGAAATTGTGTGTGAAACCATCAACACCTTTCCTGTGTGTGTGTGTAAATGTGCTGGCTGTAATTCACACCTCCGTATCTCTCTGTGCAGCTGTGTACCTGTGCAAAAGAACAATGCAAAACAAAGCTCGTCTGGAGCTGGCAGACTACGAAGCAGTAAGAAATCTCCCTTCATATTCATATTCATGTGCTTCTTATCTCTCCATCCACTTCACAACCTTTTTATAGTACAGCTCTCAGTTGCTCTCATCTCTGCCTCTATACTCCTCTCTCTGTCGCTCTCTCTCTTCCTGCTCTTGTCCTCCTCCCCATCTTCTCTTTCCCCTCTCTTATTGTGCAGTGATGATCTGCATCCTATTCTGTCCAGATTTGTCAAGACTGATGTCACACTGATTGTTGTGGACTATGGGAGCAGAACGCGCATACATGTATGCAAAAGTTTGAGCGCCCTTGGTTAAATTACATGTTTTATTGAGTTTCCAAGCGAAAAAATAACACTTCCTCTACAAAGAGGACAAATGTCTGTAGAATACAATTCAGTTACTGTTTACCGAATTTAACATGGAACATGTGGTCTATGCAAATAAACATTATTGTTTTTGTGGCCTATGGAAATACTGTGGCACATTTTTATTGTATGTTATAAATATGGGCATTATGTAAAGAATATCTATGCAGAGAGTTTTTGTCCAAAAACAAACCACCAAGCTAATCGAAGGAGAAGCATTGAAACAGGAAGAACAGAAAAACAGAAAGAAATTGTTTGTTATATTTGAATAAATACATCATGTGGGATCATTTTCCAGTCATTTTAAGTGTTTTTCAGTTAAAATGAAGCTACTCTGATAAATGCCCAAATGTCTCCAAAGGTTAACCCACCAGTTTCTTAAATTTAGTCATTTTTTTGTCATTTTGGTTCTTAAAGGATGAATTTGCTTTATGTTTGACATAATATACCATGTGGGGTATTTTTAGGGGATTCTTTTCAGTCAAAACAAAGTCATTTTAAAATATGTTCAAAAATGTCCCTGAAGTTCAGAGAAAAGCCACAACCAAAAACCTCAAGTGGGCGCAGAGTGGCTCAGCGAGTTTGAATCCCGGTCATGCGGTTTTCCATCAGCAGAGAGAGCAAAATTGGCATTGCTGTCTCTGGTTGGGTAGCTGGTGCTCTCTCCCCATTACTACAAAAATATATATAATTCTGGGGATTCTGCACTTTCCTCCATGTGTGTTGGTTGTCCAGTGACAATGTATTGACAGCAGTTCGAAAAGGAGGCATATGCCAGTCTTTACCCTCATAGAGTTATGGACATAGCTGTAGCTGAAGTGAGACACTGTCAAATAAAGCCAACTGGAGAGGGGGGTGCCAAGAAGAGCCTGAGCTGGAGTGAACCAATGTAGTATGGGAGTATCCATAAGTGTGCATATGGGAGACCATGTCACAATATTTTAATTTATTTCACTTACAAAATCAACAAAATTGAATTTGGCCAAGGGGTCTGCAAACTTTTGTACAAGACTATGCACTGTCTGAAAAGAACTGGAATACTGAGCCAAACATCATGAGCAGAGGCATTGTACATTAAGCATATTTATTTATTATGGACACTTAACCAAGTACACTTACTGGCAGATTAAAAAGTGTAAGTATCCACCCACAGCAATTACTCCTCTTTTCTGCTTCTTTTATTTTCTACCTTGAAAGACATTTTACTAAAAGTGCACTTAAAAACAAGCTGGAGCAAGCATGCTTTCCCTGTTTACTCCATTTCATCAACATCCATTCAATTTATAATTACATCTGACTGCACTGTTGTACATAAAGTTGTTATTGTCGCAACATCTGGAAATGAACAGGCTTCTCTTCAGTGCAACAGATTTATCACAGAGGGATTTATTAGAGGAATAGTGCAATTCACCAGCAATGGTTAATCTGATCTACCCTTTGACCTTTTCCTTCTGACCTCTCCGTGTGCTATGCAGGAGAGCTTAGCGCGGCTCCAGCGTGCCTTTGCCAGGAAATGGGAGTTCATATTTATGCAAGCAGAAGCACAAGCTAAGTGAGTGCTCTTTTATCATCCTGTTTGTCATCAGGGGTCAGATGTCAGGCTTTATCTTGAGATTTTGAAACTAATCTAGACAAATTTCTAATCTTTTCAGGAAATGTTACCTGTATATATGTAGATCACAAACGCTGTATATAGTTTACATTCACCATCTTCAACTTGTTTTTACAGTTTCAAAATATATATGTTAAATAAGGCTGGGTATAGTTCAGTGCTTTTTTAATAATACACTGCTCAAAAATATAAAGGGAACACTAAAATAACATCCTAGATCTCAGTGAATAAAATATTCCAGTGTAAAATTTTTATTTATTACATAGTGGAATGCGTTGAGAACAAAATAACATAAAAATGATCAATGTAAATCAACATTATTATCCCTTGGAGGTCTGGATTTGGAATTATACTCAAAATCTCATACCACCCTCATGGAGTCTGTTTCTGACAGTTTGAGCAGAAACATGAATATTAGTGGCCTGCTGGAGGTCAGTTTGCAGGGCTCTGGCTCTGCTCCTCCTGTTCCTCTTTGCACAAAGGAGGAGGTAGCAGTCCTGCTGCTGGGTTGTTGGCCTCCTATGCCCCCCCCCCCGTATCCTCCGGTTGTTGGGTCGTCGTCCTGACGATGGAGGAGGAAACACGTTTCTCCTTGT
>BRDA01012266.1:33000-71895 GCA_036984385.1 Crenuchus spilurus | reverse complement strand
GTTGTGTCACAGGTCTCGTACCTCGTCTATGGTCCTCTGTCCGGTCATGTGGTCCTCTGTACCCCCCCCCCCATGTCTCCTGGTGTACTGGCCTGTCTCCTGGTATCTGCTCCATGCTCTGGACACTGTGTTGACAGACACAGCAAACCTTCTTGCCACAGCTCGCATTGATATGCCATCCTGGATGAGCTGCACTACCTGAGCAACTTCTGTGGGTTGTACACATCACCTCATGCTACCTCTATGGTGAGAGAACTGACAAAATGCAAAAGTGACCAAAACATCAGCCAGAAAGGATGAGAACAGAGAAAAGGTCTGTGGTCACCACCTGCAGAACCACTCCTGTATAGAGGATGTCTTGCTCATTGCCTCTCCTTTCTACCTGTTGTCTGTTCCATTTGCACAACAGCAGGTGAAACTGATTCACAATCATTGTTGCTTCCTAACTGGACAGGTTGGTTTCACAGAAGTGTGGTTGGCTTGAAGTTACATTGTTGTTTAACTGTTCCCTTTATTTTTTTTGAGCAGTGTATAATAACGGTATCAGTTAGGGATCCACAACAAATTTGTAGCCAATATATTTGCAGATAAATGGAAAAATTTAATTTCCATTCCTGCTGTCAGTGCCATAAGACTGATAATTCCAACTGATAATATTGTGTCCTATTTTTAGCTTGTACAATAGGAATTTTCTGTTTTCTAGACCTCAGAGCATCCTCTGCTGGACACTCATTGTAATTGCTGCTGATGGTCATAATGTAACATACATTTTACGTCACATTACCTTATTATTATTGTTAAATTATTGATATGATATTGGTCACAACTAGTTGTTGATTATCGGTTATCATATTGTTACTTGAACAATGCTTTACTTAGATGGATGGATAGATGGATAGAGTAGAGAAATATGCATTGCATTAAAACCAATATCATATTTTATAGTAATATATGTATCTCTAACCCCAAATCAGAAAAAAAATTGTCACAGTACAGAAAACAAAAAAGTGTTTCTTACAATTATTTTTACTTTTATTTCATAGCAGACAGTATGAACCAAGTACATTTCATGTTTTGTCTGGTCAGCTTTAATAAATTTGGTAATATACATCCATCCCTGTATTTTAATGCTTGTAACACGTTTTAAAAAGGGGATGGAGACAATTTAGGGCTACGAATGAAGAAATGAAACTAAATAATGTGATTTCAAACAGGTGATGTCAATGAATTATTGTAATCATGTTACAAAAGCAGTATCTTTAAAAGGAGATAAAAGTAAAAGACTGAGTCTTTGAGGAGTGAAGATGAGCAGAGGATCTTCAGTTTGTCAACACACACATGACAATATTATTGAATTGTGTAAAAACAATGTTCATAAAATTCAATTGGAAGGGATTTACATATTTATTCCTCTACAGTGCATAATATCATTAAACAAAAAGGAATTTGGAGGAATTTCTGTGCATGAAGAGGAAGGGTGTAAGCCTATGTTTGAACCTTGGCAATGCTCATGTAACACTCTGAAAAGTACACAGAGATTTTAAGCAACGTTCTAAAATCCTTCAAGACAACATCTTTTCCAGGGATGTTCAGGCATTTTTCAGCAAAACAATACAAAAGCACATGCTGCACACATTACACAAGCAGGTATATGGAAGAAGAGGGTACAGGTACTGGACTGGCCTGCCTGCAATCCTAATCTGTCCCCAATATAGAATGTGTGGAGACTTTTGAAAAAAAACTGCTGCACACTTTAAGACATTTTTGCCGTAAGTATGGGATAAAATAACATCTGAAACACTTCATCACTTAATATACCTAGTGTCAGAACATCTTCTCAGTGTTGTGAGAAGGAATGGCAACATTACAAAGTGGTAAATGCTTTACCATCCCAAATTTTTGTAATGTGTTTCAGGCCTGAAATGCAATGAATGCATATTAACAAATGAAATGAAGTTGACCAGACAAATCATGACATATCTTGTATGAATTTGTCCAGGTAGCTTGTTAAAGACATGCTTACAGAAATTTGGTATTGAATTTACAGAATTTTGTTGATACTGTAAAAATAACTGCATTGGTAATCAGCCTTATAGCAGGACATTCTCAAACGATCTTATAACAGGAAAAACAAGCGCTCATTGCTGTTTTAATTAATAAGAATGACAGATTGGTGACAGCTTATTATTTCCTGGACATTTCTGCCTGTTTGTGCAATTATGGCGTTTGCCAGAAAGCAGCATTCATGTTGGATTACTGCACTGTAGTGAAGCATTAAAAGCCGGCAGAGTTTCAGGTTCTGCCTTCCGTCTCTTCTGTCTGCCCAGAGTCGATAAGAAGCGGGATAAAATCGAGAGGAAGATTCTCGACAGTCAGGAGAGAGCGTTCTGGGATGTGCACAGACCAGTGGTAAGTTAAAAACGTGTGTGTGTGTGTGTTTGAGACAGAGCTGCTGAAAATGTGTTTTGCAGCATTTTCAAAGCTGAATAACTGCAGACTCGTCACAGCATCCTCAACTGTGAAATTTGAGACTCGTTTAATATTTTGTATATCCGCAGAGTTCATATACACATTTTCAGGACATGATAGCCTAGGCCTCCAGATTCATATTGAATTCAACCTAATAGCTGAAATAACAGCCTTAGGATTCATGATCTTTAGAGCAATTGAATTAAACGCCAGCTAATCCCTGTATAGATATTGTCTTATATTTATTAAGGTACCACCTGTGATGTACTTCTTTCCTGTTCATTTAAAGCAAGTTCTTAAAAAGCAACAGCAGCACAAGTTGATGTTTATAGATTGATAATCCTGCTGTGACTTTACTGCTTTTCATTCTTTAATTGTTCCAGTTTCCTCATTGACTCGTACACAAGATATTCTTCTGTTGAACTGTTTGTTGTTTTGTTGGAAAACAGCTATTTGTCTCTCAGTGGATCTGTACTAATCTCCCTCATTAACAATTTCATGCTAACTTTGCTAATCCTCGAGCAGCACTGCTGAAAGATCCCCCATTCAATGCCCATGTTTGTTCAGTCTGTGTTTAAGTGGGGTTTTAGTCTTAGATTTGAATGTTTCCTCTCGTTCCATTACGCATTAGCAGCTCTGAGAATGTCTGTCAGAGCTTTCAGCTAATATTTGACAAGACTAGTATTTGACTAGAAGCTACTGTCAGCTTCAGATTTGTAGTTAGCTTCATGTGAAAGTTTTTAAGCAGCTTGAATCAGATTATTTTGACATATCTGATTTGAGCAGCACAGATTTTCTGCAGTCTGACCAGCATAAATCCAAATAAAATGTACCTTTAATAAAACATTCAATTAAAGCCACATTGCTGGACATGTGAAAACCAAAGTACAGCAAGTTTAGACTAGATTACTATTAACTCCTGAGGATGGGAAGATGTTGTACAGTCATTGTACAATAGGAACACCAGTGTATATTATGTCACCATCTCAATAGCAGGAACTCTCATCTCCAGTAGCAAATTTTCAAATAGCCACTTTCTTTATAAATCAACAACGTACTTATAGTCTAAACCCCTACATTCTTGCTTATTTTGTGACACAACAGTTTTCTTCTCTGCCATCATACTGAGATTGGTGTGAAATGCATTCTGGGATATCTGGCTGTTTCAAATCCACACGACATCACTTGATCCTTGATAACATGGGTGGAGCAAGAGCACACAAGGCATTTGGACTGTACTTGGTTAGATGTGACTTTTAGACTTTTGAATGGATCACAACTTGACCTGCAACTGATGACATTTCCAAAGTTCACAAGAACACACGTGCTACATCGGCAAATGCGACTAATTTGATCACGCAAATCAGATTTGGTATCTTAAAATCTGAAGAGTCTAAAAATCAGAAAAATCTGCAGTGTGGACAAATATCAGCATATTCTTTCATCTGTTCCACTGTATGCACTGCATGCAGAGAGTTTGCATGTGAGATATGTTACTTTAACCACTTCCTTAAGCACTGACACATTAATCTGTATCCATTGTCACCATTTGTCAGTGGGTGTGGTTATCTTACTAGGAGCTACAAATTACCAGAGCCAGTCATGACTGATGTGTTGACATCTACCACATTGTTTACTTTCTGTATTTTGCTGAACAGTTGTATAGTTTACTGTTTACTGTATGCTGTGATGTAAGAGTAGGCGACTGAATAAGGCTAATACTGTTGTGACGCTGTCTTATGTATGATATGGAGCTACAAGCAGCTTCGCCTCCCAAGACAAACTAAACATGAACCGAACCAGAACAGCTCATATAATCTTTGCAGTTTCAACATCCTTGTGAAGTTTAATGTGAATACAGTGCAGGATTCACACAAGCTCAAAGCTTTTGTGGATATGAACTGTTGTTGTGTGTTATTCAGTGTTATATGTAGCTCCATGACGTGGAAGAAACTGCATTTCATTCTTGTCTCAACACATTTGTGATGAGAAAGAATGAAAGTAAAGCTTATGTTGACGTGTGTGTGTGTGTGTGTTTCAGCCAGGGTGTGTGAACACAACAGAAGTGGACATCAAAAAGTCCTCCAGAATGAAAAACCCTCACAAAACAAGAAAGGTACAGCAGCAATTACATTTTAAACTTCACCAGTTACTTTACTACAGGGATCACCTTAAATCTCCATCTACCAACTATAGCTTTACTCACTGCACCAGCCTAGTCCTTTAATAATACAGTACACTGTATAGGTTAAGAGAATTTGTTTAAACTATTCTATTTATGGGAGTATGTGTTGTGTGTGATTTTTCCTGTTTAGTCTGTATACGGGCTTCAGAATGATATCCGCAGTCATAGCCCCACCCACACGCCAGCCCCTGAGGCCAAGCAGCCAACTGTAGAGGAGCTCCAAGAACAGGTGCAGTCTGATTAGTTCAATCAGCGTCTGACTGATAGTGAATGGATTTACTACCTATTGTTACAACAAAGCCTTCTCTATTCAGAAAGATCTTTATTCAGGAGAACAGCAAGAAAAACAGCAATATTTACAAATCTTTGAATTAATGTTATTTTGGAGATATTTATTTTGTCTCTGGTGTGCTCCAACATAAAGGCTATGTTCACATTACCAGGCTGAAGTGACTCAAATCTGATCTTTTGCCTTAATGTGGCTCAAATCTGATCTTTTCAGGACTGTGTGGATGCGTCAAATCCCATCTTTTCAAATCAGACTTGAGTCACTTTCATATGTGGTTCTAGATTAGATACGTATCCGATCTGTGGACATGTGACTTGAATGTGACAGTCAGATCGGATTTCACGCATCTTTTTCTTGTACATATGTGTGGTTGCCAGATTCTCCAAACCTCCTAACAATTTTGTGACAGAAAGTCACACTACACAAACAGAAACTAGCCCCAAATCTAAAGTGACACACACATTTCAATGAGCCTTAAAATGTAAATCTTCTTCAAATCTTACTTTCTCATTCATTTTCTTCTTTTATTTTGTGCAAAAACCTGCAAACCACCAACTGTGAAGTTTTACCGGCGACTGTATTTTTGCAAACCTGGCAACCCTGCACAAATATGATGCTTTTTGTTGTTGGTGACGAAGGCGATGTGTTGCACGTATCAGTGTGCGCATGCGAATCGTTTAAGGGACATATTTGTTCACTTTACAGACAGATACAGATCACTTACATTTGTGAATGTGAAGTGTCAAGATAGTTAAATCTGATCTGAGCAAAAAATCTGATTTGAGCAACGTAGCTTGTAATGTGAATGAACCCAAAATGTTCATTCATCAAACAAAACATTTGATTTTCAGGTTGATCCATAGGTATAGTACTTTACTCGAGTGATGAGTACTGCCTAATCTGTTCATTTGTACAAAACTGTTGTGTTTTCTCTGCAAGCAAACAAGTTAATCCTATAAAAGGCTCTACTGTATAATTCAATGATCTGCTGAATCGTGTCTGTTAGAGCAGAAAACCCACTAACGTGGAAGGCCCTGTGACCCTCCATTTCTGGAATAGGCAAACAATGACCTGCAGTAAGATATCTGATGGCAGCAGAGCAGGTGTTCTTTTAACTGCCATTGCTTTATTAAACGTTGCCTTTATATTAAATGCCCTGGAGTTTCCTTTCACTCCAGTTGAGTATTTCCTTGTTCAAATACACAAACATGCATATGAAAGTATGTGTTCCTGCCTGTATGTGGTGTTTGCATATCCATCTGTGTGTTCTCTACCTAATCCAGAAGTCATATTTACATATTTTTAACATACCCCAGATGTAGTCAGTCAGCTAAGACATGTTTGAAGTTCAAATTTTGCTTTTTAGTTTAGAACTGGAGCTGCAATAACGAATAAATATCACAAAATATGGCTTGTAGATGACTGACCCTGGATCAGATTCCTCTGTATTCATTAGTTGTTGTGAGTAAAATTGATTACAGGTCAGCACTTCAGGCTCTGAGTTGGTTATTCAATATAGTGGAAACAGCATTCAAACCAAATCATTTTTGAGACATTTTGGCAATGTAGTTTAATAAAAGCCACTGGACTTCTCTCAGGTATCATGCAGCTCTTCTCTGAGTTAGTTATCATTCACCTGCATGAGTTTAGTTCACATTAAGTCATACTGTGTCCTAAACCGTATGGCCTAGCATGTGAGACCTTGATTAAAGTACTTTCCATTTTTCTTTGGAAAACACCTACATTGTCTTAGATGTTTGGGTTAAATATCTTGCTGGAGGATGAAGTGCCACCCAAAGAGTTTGGAGGCATTTACTGGGACAAGATGTTCCTATACATCTCAGAATTCACTGTGTTACTGCCTTTAGAGTTAAATGAACATAAGTGCAGCAGCACTTGTGGCAGCTATACATACACAAGCCATAACACCCCCACCACCATGTTTAACAGATGAGGTGATATGCTTTGGATATTGGGCTGTTCTTTGTTTGTCACCACACTTTGCTATGGTCATTACCCTGATACAGGCTAATCTTGGTCTCATCTGTCAACAAGACCTTTTTCTAGAATTATGCAGATTGTTTAAGTACTTTTTTGCAAAGTGTAACTGTTTTGTGGCTAGTTGTCTGCAACCTGCTGTGCATAGTAGTCTATGACAAATACACACCTACCTCCTGAAGGCTGGTCACACAGCTGATGTTGGTAATTCCAGGCTTTGACTGATGTTTCTAATGGCTTTACTCTTGTTTTACAGCCTCACAGTAGCTTTTTTGAGTTTCACTGAACCATGGCAAGTACAAACTTCAAAGTGAAAGTTCACAGTCATTGACCAGTGTGTTGGCTGACCACAGAATTTGACCTCCTCATTTAACCCAACTGTGCAGTGAAACACATGCACACTCACCAGTGAACACACTAGGAGGCAGTGAAAACACATACCTGAAACGGGTGGCAGCCCTTGTCCACAGTGCCTGGGGAGCATTTGGGTATTATGTGCCTTGCTGAAGGACACTTCAGTCATGACCTGCCAGGGGACCAAACCAGCGACCTTCTGTTCACAAGTCTATGCTAACCACCGTGCCATGGCTGCCCTGTGTTTGAAAGATTAGAAGCAAGCCTAAGTTTCTTACGTCTGCACTAATAAAACAATGGACCATAGCTGAGTAAGAAACAAACATCACAAAGACTTTGGTGCCCTGAAATGAGGCAGGCTGTGTAAAATACCTTTAAATTTCATTTAAAGTCTCATGGAAAAATGTGTCTTTGCCCCAAATATTACAGTGGGCACTGTACATGTACACAAGCATATACTACTTAAGTACTGAGCTCTCTGTTCTTCACTGTTTTTTCAGATCAAATTCTGGCAAGCACAGTTAGACAGGCATCGATTGAAGATGTCCAAAGTTGCAGAAGGGTAAGTGTGTCTGTGTGTATATGTGAGGGAGTGTGTATGTGCAAGAGAGAGAGTGTTATTGAAACAGAAAGAGAGTGTGTGAGCCTGTACTTTGATCTAGCCTTTGATCCTCATTACTTTACAGTGCTTAAACCTCCTCTTGTTGTTGTTATTGATCCTGTTAATGGGCCATCTAGTTCACACTCCTGTTGAAAGACAAACATTATCTCTTCGGATTTATAACAAAGTTGTTCTACTGACCCAACGATATACCTTTGTACCAAACTATCAACCTAAATGGTCCTGGCAGAAGGGCTAAATACAGCTGGCTGGTTTGAAATATATGGCTATGTTCACATTACCAGGCTAAAGTGACTCAAATCTGGTTTTGTGCCTTAATGTAAATTGTGATCTTTCAAATCAGATTTGAGTCACTTTCATATGTGGTCCTAGATCAAATATGTTTCTAATTTGTGAGCGTGAATGTGAGCAGTCAGATCAGATTTCCTGTCTTTGTCTGTACACATGTGTTTAGTGCTAAACCAGTTCTGACTTCTCTCCTGTTTACACACAGAGCTGCTAAAACAGCAAAAGCAGCTTTTATTCAGCTTCTTCACCTGATCATGTACAGTCCTCCAGCTGTTTACTGTCATTCTGAGCTAAACCTCATCACACATCAGCTACTAACACATCAGTTTTATCAGTTTAATACAATCAGTCTCACTAATACAGGGTTGCCAAGTCCTAAAAACCACAATAAACAAGCTGAAACTAGCCCAAAATATGAAACAGCTAAACACAGACATTTGAAGAAGGTTTAAAAAGCAAATCTTATTCTAACCTTACTTTGTCCTTTTAGTTTTTTTAGTGCAAACCTCCAGTCTCCTCAGAAATTTTACCAGCAACTGCCTTTTCTCAAACCTGGACAAATATGACACTTGTGGTGGTGACGGAAGCGACTAAATGTATCAATGTGCACATGTATGTCATATCAGAGACAGACTTATTTACATTACAGACAGATACAGGTCATTTAGGGCGTTTTCACACCTGTAGTTTGTTTCTCTGGTTTATTTAGTTTGTTTAACTTGGAGCGATTCCTCTGCTGTTTGGTTTGTTTTCACACAGACACAAACGCACCACAATGCGCCCCAATAAACCATGCAAACACATTCTCTCCTCTGATTGGTCAGAGCTGTCTGGTGTGGGAGCAGGAAAGTAAACACTAGAGCAGCAGCAGTAACTGTCGATGTTGCTGTGCGGCATTCAACTACTGTCTCGTGGCTGTGGCGTTCACCTGTCCTGAGCCGCAGCTGCATTCTGCTGTTTAACTGTCTTGAGAGCCTCACTTATCTGCTGTGAGACAGCGCCGTGCGGCAGTCTATGAGATGCTTTAGTGATGTGTGACAGCAGCTACAGTACAGTTTTAGCAGTCACCAGCTCTCCGTTTAGCTCAAACCTGTGGAATTACATCATAGTCGGTCGGATCGAGGTCAGATCACATTCTCACCATAAGTGAACCGCTCCGGAGTTAATTTGGGACCAGACCAAGTCAACCTCCTCTCACAGGTCTCAGTACGGCTCGCTTGATCCAAATCTGAGTGTGATTACTGTTTTCACGCCTGACGAAACAAACCAGAGTCCGTTTTTAACTGGACCAAATTGCGCTGTTGTGAAAACAATCTATAAAGGTGAACCATCAATATAGTCAAATGTGATCAGAGCAAAAAGTCTTAACCGAGTAATGAGGCTTGTAATGTGAATGCAGCCTATATTGCTTATACTCTCTTTCATAAATTGCAAGACATCTGTTGTTTCATGTTTTTCTGCTGATAATAGGACACACCTACACACACACACACACACACACACACATATGACCTTCTAAGGGAGAAGTTTTATAATGATATGGTGCTGACAGTGTTTTCTTGCCATTCTTTTGTGATGTAGCGCTAGACTACACTAACCTATCACCCTGTTTTGAATGTTTTGTGGTTTATTAGACTAGAGAGTGCAATGTGCAGTTTATAGTGTGTTAGGGATTTTTGGTAGTATATTAAGCTTTTGAGTGCAGTACACATGATCATAGTTGTGTTTATAAGGTTACTACACTGAAGGGAGCTTATTGTTCTATAACCTGCTTTTGAATCTTTTATAGCTTATTAGGCTACACTGAGCAATATGCAGACTACGATCCATTTCTCTCAACCCCTGACCCCTCAAACCCATGGATATCAGATGATACAACCTTCTGGGAACTGGAGGCGAGGTAAGAATGACAAACATACATGAGTAAAGGCGTAAGGTAGGAGGAGTATTTGGGTGAGAATTTGCATATGTGTGCTTATATGTGCATACAGTAAGTGTAGTGATAAATTAGGGATGTAGTGATTAATCATTTAAAATCAGTCATTAAATCTAATTTCATCATAATTTACTGCATTCACTGTTAATTTATCAAAGCTTTTCAAAATAGAGAAAGTCAAAACTAAATCACTTCTGTTATGAGTGGAGCAGGTTTAGGTCTGAGCATTAATTTTGAGCCAAAACATTATATCTCTTAACAGTTGCTTATGGAGGTCTGGGGTATAGTAGACAGTAAGACAACAGCCTCTTCTCATAGTTGGAAGTGTGAAGACTTTGATAACAGCCAAATTATTATTATGACTGGAGTTCAGCAGTGGTCAGTACCTACCAATAGTAGCCTCAAAATTCCCCAAATCTCAATCTCAGTATGCGGGATGTCCTGGAATAACAATGTAGATAAAGTCTGATTCAGGTACTAAATAACACAGGACACCCTCAGAGGTCTTGATGCCTCGGTGGGTCAAGCTTAGTGGCACAGGGAGAAATGTTTACATGAGATATTGTGTGTAATGTGTGTGTGGCGTGCAGTAAGGAGCCGACTCAGAGCAGAGTGAAGCGCTGGGGTTTCGGGATGGATGAGGCTCTGAAAGATCCAGCAGGGCGAGAGCAGTTCCTCAAATTCCTGGAGTCAGAGTTCAGCTCAGAAAACCTCAGGTAAAGCTGCTGCCCTCTGCTGGTGATTCTGTGTACTGCTTCACTGTTACATTACATGAAAAACTGTGGGTCAGAGTACTGTTCTGTGCTCTCAAGCTACTGCCCTCTGCTATCTAATAACTTTAATCAAGAAAACACTGCTTTACTCTGTACCAGGGGATGTGAAACTAAATTTGACTACATAGAATCAAACTATATAAAGCAACATTGTTCCAGTATATTTTTAGACCTTTTGAGATCGTTTCCTTTCAGCATCTCTTTCAAGATTGTTCCGTTTTGCTTTTAAGCCCAGAAATTCTGTTGAGCATCAGCGTAACCTGTTGATGAATGTGTGCCTTTTAACTTTATCCTGATCTCTGGCACTTTGTAAAACATCTTATCATATCTCTCTATCTCTGTCTCTCTCTCTCTCTCTCTGTCTCTCTCTCTCTCTCTCTCTCTCTTTCTCTGTCTCCATCTCTCTCTCTCTCTTTCTCTCTCTCCATCTCTCTATACTTCCTTCTCTTTTTCTCCCTCTCTCTTTCCCTCTCTCTCTCTATCTCTGTCTCTCTCTCTCCCTACCTCTCTCTCTCGTCCCCTCTCTCTCTTTCTGTCTGTCTCTCTCTTTCTCTCTCCCCCTCTTTGTCTCTCTCTCTCCCTCTCTCTTTCCCTCTCTCGCTCTTTCCTTCCATCTCTGCCTCCCTCTCTCTCACCCTTTCTGTGTATGTCTCTCTTTTGCTGTTTCTCTCTCTCCTCTTTCTTTTTCTCTGTCTCCCTCTCCCTCTCTCTCTTCTTCCTTGTCTCTCTCTTTCTCTGTCTGTCTCGCTTCCCCTCCCTCTCTCCTTCCCTCTCTCTCTCTTTTTCTGTCTGTCTCGCTTCCCCTCCCTCTCTCCTTCCCTCTCTCTCTCTTTCTCTGTCTGTCTCGCTTCCCCTCCCTCTCCCTCCCTCCCTCTCTTTCTCTCTGTCTATCTGTCTGTCTCTCTCTGTTTCTCTCTCTCTCTCTCTCTCTCTCTCTCTCTCTCTCTCTCTCTCTCTCTCTCTCTCTCTTGCTCACTCTCTCTCTCTTTGTCTCTCAGGTTCTGGTTGGCTGTGCAGGAGCTGAAGCGGAGGCCAATTCGAGAGGTGCCGTTGCGAGTACAGGAGATCTGGCAGGAGTTTCTGGCTCCTGGGGCCCCGAGTGCCATCAATGTTGACTCCAAAAGCTACGATAAAACAACACAGAACGTTAAGGACCCCGGACGTTACGCTTTTGAGGATGCACAGGTGCAAAGAACACTGTTAAGCTGCAGCAGTCTGCATTTGAATGTGGGGTCTAATTCAGTTTATTTGATTTGTTTTCAGGATCTGCTGTCAGTTGCCTTAAACAGCAGACACAGCATTTGGGTTTCACAAAACCTTGTTTACAGTAATAATATGAATGCAGTTTGAGAAGGTTAAGAGAAATGTTGAAGTGATGTACACTACCAGCCAAAAGTCTTAGAAAACCAGTTTTTCCAGGTACTTAATGGAAATGATTGAGTTTAATGTCTCATTGACTCTGAAATGAAAGCTCAGGAGTTAAATAAGAGCTCATGAATCAGTTTACAGACCAAAATGTGTCTAAACTTTGGACACAAAGCAGCACCTTTGTCAGATATAACCGCTGAACACACTCGTGACATTCTTTCTACAACAGACATCAAACATTCTTCAGACAGTTCTTCACTAATCTGCTGCAGAACATCACATAAATGTTGGCTCTTGTAGGTTTGCTTTGCTTTTCACTTCATCACAAATCAGCTGGATGTCTGAGACTGTGCTCCACTCCATGTTTTCAAGCTGACCATCTTGTTGTTTACTGAGGTAGTTCTGGCAGAGCTTGGACTGATGTTTTGGGTCTTTATCTTGCTGTAGGATGAACCCCTGACACACTGCGCTCATAACTGAGGGCACTGCATGGTGCTGCAGAGCGCTGTGGTAGACATGGTGGCTCAGTCTGCCTCTCACTCTGTAGGAATTAGTAGCAGCAGCTTTCAAGGCTGATCTACCTCCATTACCGCAGAGCAGCTTTCACCTGTTAACCCACTTCATGTTCCTGACAAAAGCCTTTGTGTATAATTCTGTAATATATGTTAATGTTCTGTTTTGGGTAAACTTACCTTTTAAACCTCTGACAGTTCAGCACTTACCTTTGTATCTTGTCATGCTGTTCATTGGACTTAAATGACTTGACTGGTAGTGTATTTTGAAGGAAATGACTGGGCAGTTTAGATTGTTATTAAGTTCTAGTGGTAGCATTGTTAGTGTCGCAGCTTCAATTCTTAACTATAGAAGCAAAATTTGTCTGTGTGTATTCCAGGAGCACATCTATAAGCTTATGAAGAGCGACTCGTACAGTCGTTTCATCAGATCCAGTGCCTATCAGGAGCTCCTGCAGGCCAAAAAGAAGGTAAAACTCACAGTTATCCTTCATCATATTACAACCATTATAGAACCATAAAGAACTGTGAACAGACACATTCTGGAGCCAGTTTACAACTATCACAAACATTACATCTCTTAATGGCAGGACAGTGCATGGACACAACAGAAGTGGTCACCTGCTGAGATAAGAATGATTTCAGAACCCACTGACATCTCCACACAAACACACACACACACACACACACACACACACACACACACACACACACAAGCCCGTTCTTGTTTTTACTCTGTGTGTCTTTTGGTTTATGCTGATTGAAGTCTGGGAGTATTCAGGACCGCAGAACCTCATTTGAAAAATTCACTCGTAATGTGGTAAGTGGGTGTGTTACCCCCGAGTGACCACTTACCTGACCAATCAGAAGTCAGATCTGGTCAGGTGACTTGTGTGCTGGTGCTTGAACCTGCCCCAAAACCTCCATGATGTCACGTTTAATCTCATTGACGTGACAACACGCTGTTGTTCTCTTACAGGGTGAAGCAAACTGCCCTCCTCTTCTCTTTTATCCTCTTTTCTTGTCTTCTCTTTTCTTCTCTCTCATCTTCTTTCTTCACTTCTTCATTCTCTTCTCATCTGTTCTCTTTCATACCCTTTTCTCTTCTCTTCTCTTTTCATCCCTTCTGTCCTCTTTTCTCATCTTCTTTTCTTTCTCATCTTTTTTCTTCCCTTCTCCATCCTCTTCTCATCTGTTCTATCTTTTTTCATCCCTTCTCTCCTCTTTTCTTGTCTCTTCTCTTATCTTCTTTCTTTCCTTCTCCTTTTTCTGCTTTTCTCTTCTTTTCTCTTGTGTTGTTTTCTCTCCTGCCCTGTTTGTTTGTTCTTTTCCTTTCTTGCCCTCTCCTCTACATTAAGACGTGTGTGTATGCGTCTATATTTTCCTTTTATCCTCTTTGCATGTCAGACATTTTGGCCTGGTGAAAAAAAACAGCTGCCAAAATGTCTCCTTGCTCACTTGTTTCTCTCTCCTTACCCGCAGAAAAGTAAGAACTTGTTTTGAAGGAAAACAATGCTTCCAGGTAAATCCTTTCTCTCCAGAGCTATTCCTCCCGCCTTCACCTTTTACAGTGATAATGTGTTAACACTTGTGAATGTGTGTCTGTTCACATAGCTTGTGTACATGTTGTTGGGAATGTGTGTCAGTGCAGGAAAGGAACTCATAGACACAGAGTTCAACTCTGCTTTCTTCTGATCACTTTTGCTCTGTCTCACACTTTCTCTTTTGCACTCTCTCTGTCTCTCCTGCTGTCTGGCTCTGTCTATGCTTCTCTCTCTGTCTCTCTCTATCTCTGTCTCTGTCTCTCTCTGCTTTCTTTCAGGGGAAATCTCTGGCGTCTAAGAGACTGCCTGCTGTTGTGCAATCCTGCTGAGCCTCGGAGAATTAACCGGCGACGAGGACGCTGTCACCTTCATCTCCGCTGTCTGATTGGTCCGGCCCCTGACAGCGGACCAATCACGTGCATGTCCAAGGGACTGAGTTTTTACATCACTTTTTACTCGCTTTAGTTTCTGCCTGAGATGGGGGGGTGGGGGTAAAGGGCATTTCAGGCTTCCAAAGGACACTGGTGGAAAGAAGGGATAACTTTCTGAATGAGAGAAACAATGTCTTCTCCATCTCTCATCTGTCCGGCCGGACCAAATGCATCCACGTGTATACTACTACATAAATGATGTCAGATGTGAAAAAAACAAACAAAACAAAAAATGGCAACAGATTTAACAATGTAAAGCTGAACCTTTAAAGAATAAACACACAAGAACACTCTGTAAACACACAGCTGCTTCTAGTCCAAGGCTTCAGAAATCAAGGCTTTCTGTCAGTTGCAATCACTTTCCATCTCATTGATTTTATTGCACTATTTAAAAAAATGTAGAAATTTTGCTTGTCACAATTGTATGGCCACCCAGGAGACATCCACAGGCCATGTCCAATGTCTAGTCAGCTCAATTTTTTTTGTTTTTGGGGTTTATTTTGGTCACTTTCCTCCTATGTTTATTTTTATACCATATTTAAAGACACTTTGACTTGAAAAATGTATTAAAGCCAGTCCTTTATCTGAAAGCACTGCAATAATTCATTTTTATTGCTAATGCAAGTAAATCATGTTTTGAGCACTCTCAGTGGCCTCAGTAAAGCCGTGTTTATTTTCAGAGCATAGCTGATCTATGCTTTGCTGATTTATTTATTATAATATTAAAGCCGCTTCAGCATACAAGAGAATAGCTCTCATTCTGATTTTCTCTTTTAATCAGATACACTGGTCACAGACTCAGGAACATCTCTGGCCTTTCACCACTAGATGGTGTTCGTTTTGTTCACTTGCAGTAGTAGAATGAATGTGACTGAATGTGGTGAACTATCAAATTAATGTACACTGCCTGTCAAACATCAGGGAACACCTCACTCTTCAATGTATTTAATACAAATGAACATGTTTTTCTTTGTTTGCAATAGCATTACATTGAATAGAAGGGTGTTTAGGTCTTGCCATTTTTGGAAGAAGTGCAAAGTTGGAGAAGCATCTGAGGAAAGTGTTAGCTTAGGAACATTGCCAAATCTCACACATTTTATTCCCTGTTGTGATGTCAGCTATCAGGCTCAAAGATTCTATTTTTGCTTTTAGCAATATGAATTACTTGCTACTCATGCCATGATCATCTGAGAAACATGAAGCTAAGTGCTAAAGCTAAATATGCCCAGATGAATAGCAAATAGCTGCTTAATGTAGTCACAATACAATTCTGACTTCAGTACTGATACCAAGTGTAGTATCACAATACTCGATACCAAATCAATACTCTGGCTATAAACTAAAGATCAGTGTGTTTAAAACCCAATGTTTGTTTGATAGAACATAGACACATTTCTACATTTCACTGTTTAACATATCTGTTCTTTTTAAATGTAATCCACACACAGCTATTCAATTGTCAAAAAAATACAGCAAAATGTGTTGCCAAACCAGTACAAGAGATGTTTCAAAACTATTGAAAGAATGTACAATTGCCAAATTTAAGTATTGAAAGGTTTCGATACTTGATGCAACTCTATTTTAATGTCAACAAAATATTTTCCTTTCTTCATGTGACCTGTGACTTGAGCTTCTGAGTATACCAACATTTCTTTATTGTCTAGCCGGTTTCCCACCTCTTATCTCATTCTGATTCAACTTGCTGAGGTTTTGAATCAGGTATGTTAGAGTCCCTCAGACTAGGCTTGGGAGTCATCAGCAGTTCTCCTGTGGCTTCATAATTGGACTCATTTGGATTTGAAGCACAAAAATGTATCCCGGCATGTTGACTATGAATAGTTTCATTCGTCTGAGCCTGGTCTTACAACTCTGTTCTCCAGACTCCTCTCCATTGCACAGTACAAAAGAAATCCACCTGACCGCAGTTTCAAAACAAACAGCACAACAAAAGCAATGCAGATTACGACAGTGGCCCATTTCGTGCCACAAGGACCTTTCCCAGCGTTTTTTTATTTTTTGTGCAGAAATCCCAGAGTGATTCCACCTCTTGATGTGGTCTGCTTTGGGTTGTCTGAACGTGCGGAGTTGGGTTTGAGGGGGGTTAGACTGGGGCTTCTGGGAAGGAGTGTTGTGTTTCTGTTGGAATATGTTGAAGTAAATCTGATTTACATTGTTTTATTAATATTAGTCACCATTACTTGTTAGCTTTGTAGCTCTTGTACAAAAGAACACAAGCAAACATCAGACATTTGTTGATTTGTTTATCTGTTTAATAGACATGGCACCATAGGCACTTTGGTATGATGCACTGTTAATAAGTTAATGAGAGTTAAAAGAATGTTTCACTAAAATCACATTGTTCTACTTAGCCAGGATCAGCCAAGACATTTGAGTGCATTTTTTGGAACTGCGAGGCTAACATTGCTAATAAACACCAGGACTCAATTGTCACCTAAGTAGACTGGTTATTTCTGAAAAATTCATCAACAAAACTTCTCTCAGCCCACTCAAACAGCATCCCGATCTTAATGAAGGTCTCACAGACCAGTGGATGTAGTTGAGGGCTCAGTACAAACAGCCCTAAAGCTACTCTGTGACACATGAATTAAGATCTGGATGCGTTTTGCTACTGAGGTGACTACTGAGTTTGACAGCTTCAATTTTGAAAATTATAATCTTTTTTTAAGTACCACAGAAAGAAATAAATGTTATTCCCATTGTGGTTGGATGTGAATGTGTTCAAACACCACAAAAAAGAATGCTTGTGAGAATTGGGCGTGGGGGGTGGGGGGTGCAGCAGCAGGTTCACAACTGAATAAAATAACAATGCTCAAACATTTAAGCACAGTTATGTTAGTGTTAGTAGAGTTATAGGGTAAGAAGGGTTGTGGGAAGTCAGGTTAGGGTTAGGGGGGTAGTAGGGCTAGGGTTAGTAGGATTTAGGGGTAAGTTAGGTTAGGATTAGTAAGGGTGAGTAGGGTTGAGTTAAGTTGGGGTTTGTCAGTTAAGTCAGGTGGTTGAGGTTAATGTAAGGGTGTAGTACTATAGTAGTATACAGTGGTACCTTGGGATGCGAGCAGACAACATTTTTTTTAAGATACGAGCTGCGACTCCATCCATATTTTTGTTTGAGATCCGAGCGAAATTCCAAGATACGAGTGGCTGTTGCTGGTTGGCACGATGGCGCAAAGGTCCAGTATGGGCAGGGTATCTCATTCTTTCTCACGTGTTACCTGCAGAATCAAGTCCAATCTCGTGTGCTGTACTCCTTCTTGCATCCTTTTTGAAAAAAAATTATATAAAAAAATCAATGTTTTAAAAATACACCTATTTAATTTTAATAACATACATACAGTAATTATGTTAAATACTGTTAGTAATATTTTGCGCGGACGAAAGGCCCAGGCACAGCCAGTGATCCGCGTATGCGAACACCGGCCTTGAACATAGATGTGGAGACTTGCTGCTGCTTCTGAGTGAAAATTGTTTTGTACTGAACTGCAAAGAACGTACCATGGCATCCCATTCTTCAGCCAGTTGCTGAATTTCTTGGCAGCAGTCGAATGCTGAAGTGAAATGGGAGAAGAGCGCGCACTATACATCTACACAGTACCGCGCACATCGAATTCCCCACAAATTTAAAATGCTACGAGAATTTCGCAAAAATTATTTTACGCTAATATTTATTGAAATCTGAAATTGAAATATTTTGTTATGCACTGGTAAAGTGTATATATGTGTGTTTCTTAATTCAAAACATGTCTTTTAGTCCATAAGTTAGGATGGTTTGGGGATGTTTCACAGGGCTGGAACGGATGAAATCTATTTCAGTTATTTTAAACGGGAGAAATTTGTTTGATATACGAGTTGACTGACTTACGAGCTCTGTTACAGAACAAATTAAACTCGTATCTCAAGGTACCACTGTATATCATATTAGTGCAGTCTGATACACCACTGCTTTAGTGTAATATGATATAGTACAGTGTAGTATTACAGTAACACTGTACATTATGATATACTGTTATATGATTTATGTAGTAGTTTAGAATGGCACTAGTGTACAGTATTACATTATTACTGTGATATAATACTAAACCTCCATAATATATTACAGTGCAGTATTACTGTAGGACACTAGTACACCAGTAGTGGACTGTCAGAGTATAATACACAGCTGCTTTAGTGTAAGTGGATGTGAAAGGGGTATTAGGGAGGGGAGGGGCAGTACAAATACAAGCACAAGAGAGGAAGAGGGAGAGATGCTTGTGAGTATTACTCCTACAGATATGCGTTTACTTTTTCATGTCTGATGTCTCTCAGATATTGTTCTTTGAAGAGGATCCAGAATCTTATTGAGTGATTGAAAGAGGAGGTTGAGCAGCAGGAGTCACAGAAAGACGAGATGATTCAGAGACTCGGCGAGACAGAGCGACTCAGTGGAACAGAATGCACACAAGACGCCCTGTGAAGGGGAGCGCAGAGAGGATCGTCAGACACGAAGCATGACCACTTCAGGATCCAGGAGAGCTGAGGGGTATTTAGAGCAGAAGGACAGTCTCTGAGAGGTATTTAGAGAAAAGATTTTAGAGTATTAATAGGAAAGGCTCCAGTATTTTGAGGAAAGAGTCAGGGGGAGAAATGTTGTAGAGATTTAATAGTATAGCATCTAAAGAATTAAGAGAAAAGACTGTCCTTAGAGGAAGGGCTGGGGTATTTAGTTTTAGGTATTTAGTGTAACATGTTTGGGATATTAACATCCCATCCTTTGTGATTGTTTGGGGTGTTAAGAACGACTGGCACGTTGAGAAGAAATCTGGTATTAAAGGAAAGGAATCGGGTATTTTAGAGGAAAGTGTCTGGGGTATTTAGGTGGTCTCTGTGGGGTATATAGGTGGTCTCTGTGGGGTATTTAGGTGGTCTCTGTGGGGTATTTAGGTGGTCTCTGTGGGGTATTTTGACCTTCAGGTTTTAGTACAATATTGAAAAGTAATTTGTTAATTGATAAGTTCAATCATCCAGACATCTGCTATCAACTGTAACCTGAGGAGGTCTGTGGGGGGTATTTAAAGGAGAAAGTCTATCTCTGTGGGGCACTTAGAAGAGAAGACCCTCCTCTGTGGGGTATTTAGAGGGAAAGTGTCTCTGGTGGATATTGAGAGTCTGTGTAGGGAGCGTATTGAAGTCTATGTATCTTTGAGAGTAATTAGAGTATCCACACCTCTGGAGCACATCTACTTGCCCTGCTTGTTCTTCATCCTTTGCGGACCGTCTCTGCCCCGACCGCTGAGCCCTGACCTTTGGGTGACCTCTGCTGGTACACGCTCTGCATAGTCTGGCTGGAGCACAGGCTGTTCTAAGCACAGGTATGGTGATAAACAGAAGCAGAGTATTCACAGAATGAATCATAATGTAATCTGAGTCCCTCATAATTAACATTATCTGATATAAAAGCTATGCATATAATATTTAAATCTAATGATTATTATTGTTACTAATTATAATGTATGTAGAGATGTACTGATAAGCATTAAGGAGTGAATGTATTAGTGTGTACTGTAGAGAACTGTGAACGAGAGACGATGGATCAGCTATAAATCTGTTCAAAGTAACTGGCCCTCGTATCTGGTTTTAGGTAAGAGGATTTGACTGAAATCACAAAGCTTTGTGAATTTTCCCTGTTTAGCAGGCAATTCAATCCTGTTATTAATACCCAGTATTAGCAAGCAGCAAAATATGTCCTAATTTGAGTCTGTGTGGGGCCGAGTGAATTACATTGAGAGTTTGACTCCTGAGTGATGACTAATGAGGCTTCATTTGAGGACTGTGTGTGGGATAGAGTGAATGAGACTGAAAGCCTAGTTTCACTTTGGTTATTAAGTGTATTCAGTCATGGATATGGCAGGGCTGTTTGCCCACAGACCCAGCCACAGCTATGCACTGTAACCTGAGTTTTCTCTGCACACTCCCTCAAACCATCAGCATCTCACACACTTAAGTATTCTTTCTTTATTCAGTTGCACGCACTGACATTTTTTATCAGCCCTTGTTTGGCGCGTATGGTGACGCTCAAGCTGACTGATTATAAAGGTCTGAGAGTATATAGGTATCACACATTAACACCAAAACTCTGAGCTTGGTTGTAAATTTCTGACCTGACATTATTCTGAACTGAAATATTTTGCTCACAAATGCGCTGGAGAACCTTATAAAACAAAATACTAAGTATCAGATCCAGGCATCACAATACAATGTGTTGAATGTATGTGATGTGACTCATTTAATAGTTGTTGAACAATATATGTCCCCATTCTTAATGTCACTGGGCCAAACATTCTTAAGACGTCTCTTCTTTAAACCCATTTATTCAATTTTCATGAAGATTCTGACATTCACTAACATTTTCTTATTTGGGATTTGTTTGTAAGGATGCGATCGGTGTACACTCAGGAGCTCACTTGGGCACATTTTAGGTTAGATTCAACTTTATTGCCATTACATATGTGACCCCGCCAGGAAAAACCAGGTCAAAGTCATTCTTTTTTTTTCAAAATTTGTTTTTTTCAAAACAACTTTTTTGTGAATTTAATTTTAATTTAATTTTGTTTTTGATCAAAATGTGTACTACAATAGATATCTGAGACTGTTATCTTTCATTTACAGCAATAATACTGAGTGGCTAAGTTTTGTCGTTAATGTGAGTGACTCGATATCTCAATAAGTTGCCCAGTGACTTTGGCCTGGTTTTCCCTGGCGGGGTCACATATGTACAAGTGCAAGACAACAAAATGTAGTTTAGCATCTCATTGGGTGCAGAATAACTGGTTAATACATGTTCTTCAGTTCTACAGTTGTAAAATATTATAGAATTTAAATTACAATAATTTTTAAAAACAAATAAAATTTTGGAATTTGTTAGTGAATGAGACCTATTGTTAATGTTGATGTGAGAGCAATCTTCTAAACACTGAGCGGGGAACAGTGGGCTCCCTTTTGGTTCTTCCCAGTGGTTCCTCCTCATGTTCTTAAAAATTCTCCTTTTTCTTTTCATTTGTTCTCTTGGTTCTTCTCAGTAGGCATCATCGTCTTAGAGGGTCTGCCATCTGTCACTTTTGCCTTAAGTAATGGTGGACCCACATTCCTTTAAATACAAATTTTATATATATGGAGTTTGCTATCTATACAATTGAATTAAACTTATGTTCCTCTATCTAATCTGCCCAAACCGTTTAGTTTTAGTAGCTGAACATCCAACAGTCGAGTTTCACCAGACTGCAGATGAGTGCTGAATTGCATCCACAGCTGTCCTAATGAATCACATTAAGTTTATTCACATTAAGAGAGAGCTTTGCTGGTGTTTTCCCATCGTTTCGTAATTCTTGATCTTTTCCTAAATGTCCAAAATGATGAAATGATTAAATCTAAATATCCTCAGCTCGGTCATTCATACAGATAAAAATGCTGTTAGAGGATCAGGAGAATTAAGCCTGACACACTTCTATTTAATAAGAGATAAACCCATTTTGACTGATTTGGGATTTTCCCCAGGCGTCTGCTATCTTTTAAAATGATTCCATACTTTACTTTTGTGTTTAGACATACGATCAAATCTTATTTTCTTCTTTTGCAGACTCATGCTTTTCTAAATGAGGTGATGACAAAAGCCCCCCTGACTTTTCTAGTCTCTCTCTCTCCATTTTCACTTTTTCGCTCTGGTGTATATGCATTGCAGATGTGGTTTGAGGAAAGTGTCCAAATGGTTCTCAGCACCCTTATACAGTGCTCTTTGAGGCACCGGAGATTAAGATACCCGTGTAGGCATCAGCTGGGACTCCAGCTCTAATAGGAGGTAATTACATGGTGGAAGGATTTAGTCAAAGTGTTGTTGATGTTTGGGGACTTTTCTCATGCGTGCTTTAGGTTTGTTATGTTTCTGCATGTTTTAGTGACTGTTGTGTACATACTTGCTGGGAAGTGCTCATAATAGTGGATTTATAAAGTGTGTTATTTGTGGTATTTCAGGTACTCGTCACACTTAGAAGTATGCATGTCCATCCCACAAGGCTTCCAGTCTGTCCTATTTGTCAGTGTGACGGTTCTGTTTGTTTGTATATGTGCATGAAAAAAAAGTATGAACATGTCGTGTGCGAGTGCCCACTTTATGTGCCTTGATCTGCAGCGTCAACAGACTTATGCCGGTAATCAAAGCTAATCACAGCTTGGAAGTGGTAACTCATGCTGGTATCGGCTCACTCAGACGGGTTCTTCAGAGATGTGGGCTGTGGATGTGTGAGACACGCTGGTATTTGTGGTTTGGATGGTTTCAAAGAACCCCAATAGTTCCTGATGATGAATAGGCTGTTTGTGAGTTTGGTACTGCCTGTTTTTTTACAGCACTGCTGACCTAAGTGGATTTGATCACTTGGAATAAAATAATTTTACAGCCTTTTTTCTTTAAACACAGTTTAGTTATTCCCAGTTTCTAATATTGGTTCTAGAGATGGGACTTTGTCTTCATGTATGGGTTCTTACGGTGACGCCATTTGGCTGACAGACACCGATTTGATATTTTGTTCTCTTATTCTTACTATTAGTTATTCTTACATTTAGCAAAAGTGCTAAACTACTCTGTCTACATGCCTATGTTTTCCCAGTTGCCCTAACCAACAAAATAACTTATACATCAGTTAAACTATTCACAAAAAAAGCTGAAAAAATATAATGTACAGTATTGTGGTTACCACATCACATCCAGTACTTCCTATTACGGTATCATGTTGTACTACAAGCAGTTCCGTCTTTATTCTGACATCCAATCCAGCATTTTTGCTGGTAATAGCCTGATACTGATATCTCTAATTTTTATGTCTAACCAAAAACATCAGCATCAACAAGCCTTGAAGGAAAAAATGACATTCCTTTCATTCTTGTGACATTTTTTGCAGCCTTTTCAGCCTCCAGACATTGCAGAGTTGCAATATGCTTGGAGGAGACTGCTAATCAATTGGCATTAATACCTGCCTCATACACAGGGAAACCGGATGGATCAGTGTGTAGCTCCACTGAAACCCACTGTTCACTTACTCATATCTCAGCTTGGTCAGTTCTACCAGGACAACATGTGAAAATAAAATACTCTCTGTGGTAACCAAAGCCAATATGTCTAAGTTTTTCCCCTGAAGGAGATATGAGATTGTTAAAGAACTTGTGCATTTAAACGACATCTTTAAAAAACTGTTCAAGGTGCAAACAGAAAATAGATTTTGAATTTAATCATTTAACATATTTTCTGAAATCTCTAGAGCTTCAATGTTAGCATGCTTTTAATTGAGCTGAAATGCTGTCATTAACAAACACTCTTGTGGAGTTATTCTGCAACATTGACGTCCACTGTGCAACAGATAACTGGCACGCGTAAACTAATCAAATGGTAAGAGCCCCCTGGGGTCAGCGTGTGGTTCCAGCGTGTGAGGGGTTGAATCAGCAGACTGTTGAAGCTTTCCACATCCGGCTCTAATAACCTTCATATGGCGCTCTCTCTCAGACTGTTTACATGGCCGTGGCGTATCGCGGTGCTGGTGTAAGCAAAGCCCTAATTATTTTTCCCTGTCGCACCGCAGACAGAAAAAGCTGCTTCCTGCCGAGCTCACGGCTGTGCCGTCGCTCCGCTTTGAAGGGCGGCCATGTTTATTTGCGCTGGGGGACTCCAAGGCTGCTGGGAGTGTAAACAGCGGCCGGGCTGCTGGAGATGGTGCTGGACGGAGACACAATTCTTTTCTGCCACTGGAGTCTGAGGCACTTCTGTGGTTGTTCTCTGAAACAGCCCACCACCCCTAAAAATACTAACAACAATGCATCCCGAACATTCAGTGTGGAATTTAGAAGTATGATAGAAATGAGACTCATGAGACCGGGTTGCCTGATGTCTGCCTGGTTTCAGTCACTGATTTATTTGCATTTTTAGATCCATATCTTAACAAACAAAGCCAAAGCTAGAAGCAAATCTTTTGGTTAATCTGATGAACGAGTTAATCTCCAGGACTGAATAATCATGACAGACTGACCCTCGACCACTACTGTGACTCAGATGTTTGTTATACATGACCTCAGATGAACTAGAAAGAAAAGGTGATTTCAGAAGCAGGTTTTTCACTGTTTTCTAGACCAGATTTATATGAAGTGTACAGACACAGAAAGAATAAGTCTTCAGTTGTGTTTAATCACTTTGCAAAACTGTTGAGTTCTATTTAAAAATACACCAACAAATTGGGAATAGAGGAGCACCGTAATGAAAAGACAATAAATATTGTTATTCATGTGTGAGAATTTCATTTTAGACAAAAATGAGCTAAATTAAATATGAGAATCCATTCAACATTCCAAACTTGACGCTTTTGCATCACCATTAAGGTCAATGATGAACACTCATATTAAAGAAAGAATGTAAGACTGACAAAAGCAAAGAGCCCTAGGACTTCTCATCACTCAAGGTTTCTGTCATTTTAGGTTATTGAGAATTTATTTCTTTCTCTCTTGCTCTTTAGGATGTTCTGGAAACTGGCCTTACCTGCCATTCTGGCATGGACACTCTGTGCATCCCTAGAAAGCAAGAAGCCACACCCAAGAGGCTCCATCCCCTCCCCTTACAAGCTAAAAGGCAACGAGCTCTCATCCTCGCCTTCTATCTCACTGTCATCACTGCCACAGCAGCCATCGGCAAGACGGCAGAAAGGTAAGCAGGAGGTGCTGTCATCAAGTCGGGAGGCCCTGGTGGTGACCGAGCGGAAGTACCTAAAGAGCGACTGGTGCAAGACTCAGCCTCTGAGGCAGACAGTCAGTCTGGATGGCTGTTTAAGCCGGACAGTCGTTAACCGCTTCTGCTATGGCCAGTGCAACTCCTTCTACATCCCCCGTCACCTCACTTCTCGTTCCCACTCTCCAGCGCACCGAAACAGAAAAACAGCTGACCATGAAACAACCTTCCAGTCCTGTGCATTCTGCCGGCCACACCGGATCACCACAGTAACAGTGCGTCTCCACTGCCCGGGCCTTCAACCACCGTTTCGGCACCGCAAGGTGCAGAGGGTCAAACAGTGCCGGTGTGTGTCGGTTAGCGTCAATGATGCCTACTGATCGAAGGTCACGTGGCCCAGGCAGAGACAGCTGGCCTACCAATAATAGTCAAGTTGGACTAGACTGGTCAACCTGGGAATGTAGTTGACCTTTGTTCTGACCTCTTTCAAATGAAAGTGCCTTTCCTTGTGGACTCTGAAACTGACAGTTCTGGCCTGAATGCTGGGCCAAATGGTAAAAATATCAGACTCAGCCTCAATGATCTAAAAGTCATGAACTAGAGGACCTGTGGGACAGATACGAATCTTGTGTAAATGGACACACTCTAGCTATGAAGCCAGCAGAGATGAGATTAAATTCTGCTCACTGTACTTGGCACCTTGAACTGTTGCAAAAAATGTTTGGAGGTTGGGGAAGGGGTGCTGGAAAAAGTGGAGGTCACTGCCAAGATCGGATATAAGAATGATTAAAGTACTAGCCCTAATATTTACCAGCGTCTAATACACAACTGTTTAATAAATGACAACATTTGATAGAAAAATAGCTGCAAAACTATATATAATGGATTTTTAAGATGCACACTATAGGAAATTTTAAATATGTGTATACAAAATACAAGTAATTCAGATTTTTTAATAATAATAAAAATATAATTTTACATCAATCAATGACTTGTACATTTTAAAGAATATTAACAAAACACTTCATTTTTTGTAGATCTTTGATGAAAGTTAATCATCTGCAGTAAAAAATAAATATAGTTTAATTTAAAACATCACTATACACAATCTCATGAGGATTCACCATCTTTACATAAAGTGGAACAGTCTACCAACCTTTTACGGTTAATGTGAAATAGTTTGCAGATGTTGACAAATAAACGGATGAGACGGAAACAAAAGATTCACATATTGATATGATGTCCACAGAATATGTTTAACAGTACTGTAGGATAAGGTAGTTCATATACAGTCTATCTTTCTATGAAGGCAGGAATCCAACAAGGAATGTATACAGATTGGTTTTAGAAAAAAAGCTATTTTAAATATAAATGTTGGCAAAATGGCTTAATGTGCTGCACTGTTAGTCACACAAAACCCAGTAAAAACTAAATACATTGTACCTTCATTAGAATGAAATATATAATTAAAGCTCACATTAAAATAATTAGCTGGTTGCCACCTTTCCAGAGCACCAAGACGTGGCTTTTTCTTCTCAGGTGTAGTCTAGAAGTAAAAGTACAAGTTGACTTTGTATCAACAGCCAATTGACTTGTCTGTGCTCTGCCTACAAACACACACTTTCCTAGCAGCTGTTGCTAGGCTGGACAAGCTTTAGAGTTCTGGCAAAAGTCCTGTTCAGCCTAATGAGAAACAGTACAGCACAACCCTGTTTTTGTCAAAATACCTAAAATACTTCTTATGATCAATACTTATTCAGTTCAGCAGATATTTATTTTGCACAGCAAGCATTCATAACTGAATAACTCTTCCAGACTTTCCAGAGATTTTATGTGGCTTATCAATTTTTGTTCATCTAAAGATCTCAGCCTCCCAGAGCTTTCTGTTTTTTTCAGCGTTCATTTACACTGTGTCCAAATGTTTGTGGACACCCCTTCTAATGAATGCATTCAGCTTCTTTAAGTCGACACAGATGGACAAATGCACAGTTTGTCTAGTCCTTGTAGAGAAGTACTGCCAATAGAATAGGACTAAACATGAACCCACTGACACCATGTCTAATGCCAGGTGTGAGCTAGAGGGCACAACATGGAGCTGTGGAGCAGTGGAGCTGTGTTCTCTGCTCCAGCCAATACTTTTGGGATGAGTTGGGGATGAAGTGGACTGGTGATCATCTAACATCCTCACTAAGGCTCTTGTTGCTGAATGGAATCAAATCCTCACAGCAATGCTTCAGAATCTATTAGAAAGCCTTCACTGGGCATGTGTTCCAGTATGTTGGTCCATATATAGCACTTTTCCACCAAAATAACTCTGGTTCTTGAACTGGTGCCGTTCGGGCTTATGAGAACCTCGGTGCTTTTTAGTGAACCAGCCCGCGTTTCCACTAAGTTTTAGTTGAACCGAGGATACGTCACGGTGTACGTCATCAACAAAGCGGAATTATAAACAAAGATGGCGGAGCGCATCGACTACTTGCGAGCATTTGTGCTCTTGGTACAAATGTTTGTTTCACTTCACAAGTCAAATCTAGAGCCGGTACATTCCCTCGTCCAGCTCCACTGCGCGATAGCTCCTTTTTAGAATCTCTGTAGTCCTTTTTTAGCTTCTTTAGCTTATCTATCACTCGCTCTCTTGAACGAACAGAACCTGCCTGAGCTAAATCCTCCACCAGCTCGCTGTAGAGTTTCTCCTTTCTAATACTCCCCTTAAGGTTCTCCTGAAACTCCGGAGAACACCAAATATAACAAAAACTGAGTTTCTTCAGTGGACCACTGTACGCTACGAGTCGTTATCTTCTTGCGTTGAGTGCACAGGCGCGTTTGGTTTGCACTGAAAAACCAAGTATTTTTGCGAACGAGCGTTCCTGGTTCGGGGCGCTATTTTTGTTGGTGGAAATGCGCCGAACGGTTCAAAATTAGGTTCGTGAACCAGAACGGTGCCGGTTCCGTGTTGGTGGAAAAGTGCTAATAGTGTACTGGGAAGTACCACAGAGAAAATGATGACTAAAGTTAAGTCCACACTTCAAGATGTAGTAGCAGTTTTGCTATTTTGTTTGCAAGACATAGTGCCACCCACGTCTTCTACCGCTAGTGTGAACGGTTCAGAGATACAATCTGAACTGAAACTGAACTGAAACCCAATATTTTCAAACATTTGAAGCTTGTGCTGGGAGCATTTCTAAGATAAGTAGAAGGAACAACGATGAGCTATAGCCAGTGAGAAAACTCAAGTACCAAAGAGAGAGAAACCAAAACATAATAAACATGGTGAAGGGTTTGCAGGGAAGAAAGTCTGAGGCTGCTGCTCACTGCCATTACAGTTGGGTTTGGAGTTTTTGAATCAATCTTCAAGGCCATGTTCTTCTCTGTGCTGGAGATGTGCTTGTGTTGTAGAAGCTGAAGTCTTTTAAAATAAATAATACACTCTTCTAGCTACTTTGACAAGACCTCACTTTAGGTTTCTGGTCAACATTTTGTAAAGCCTGTCCAACCCAGCAAAGTTTATTTATTTAAAATGCATTTGCTGGAAGACTGGAAGCATTTTCCATTCATACTAGATTACTATTGATATTCATTTCTGTGTACTGTATGTTATGTGTATATATATAAATATATATATATATATATAATCATTCTAAGGCATCCATCCTCAAATCATCCTTTATAGCTGTCTTCCCAATCTGTTCTAATAGAGCAAATACAAGAAGAGCTTGATCATTAAACTGTGATCAGACATCTCATGACTTGTATTAAGAACCAATGCTTTTAGAAGAACTGACGTTTTATAACAATATGGCTTATTATTTTTAACGATTGTCTTCCCATCATAAAGAACAAAATGACTTTAGCTGCAGAACTGACCATAAGTACTGCAATACGAACTGTTAAGAGCGTTCTCAGGTTAAGGTCAATGAGGGAAAAAATGACCATCCAATGCTACTTTAGTACATATAAAAAGGCTGAATGGCAGTTTCGATTGGGACGGACGTTGAGTTAGTGGTACTCAAAGTCCTGAAGAACCACCACACACCTCAGTTTAGTGTGCTGAACCAACACAGATCTGGAGAGCTTCACATCTTCTGCCCCAGTTTGGCTTTCTGTCAAGCAAAGGGAGAGAATGTGATACGTTATTGGTAATTAGTAACAGAAGGAACAGAGATGACCGTGCGTATTTTGCAATGGTCGAACTTCTTCAACTAATTTATCCAAGTCTCCAGTATTATCTGAGATCAAAGTGAAGAGCAGAACTGCACAAACACATGGCATTCACATACAACAGCAAAGAACTTATAATAGTCACACTGTCAACAACTTCAGCATTGCACAAATAAACAATGTGCATCTTGTGAGGACTGGAGCTATGATCTCAACAACTGTAATTCATTTTCTCTAAAGTATAAAGGCTGTTTATTTGTATAAGGGGCTGTTGTATCACTAATTCAAAAACAATTACAGAGACTATTAACCCTTAGAAGTGTATCACTAGTGATATTAATAAGAACCGCTTGGTGTCATTTTATAATTTTCATATTCTTCACTTTTAACACAACACATTTGCATTTGTAAGCTGAAGAGGAGATATTTGTCACTTTTGACAGCAGACTAATCTGTTGATCTGTAAATTAAATGTAAGTTTAATTAATCATGTAATTCCATTAAATTATTGCATCACAATGACAGTAATGACTTATTAAAGACTCATATATCCAAAAATAAACACTGAACAAAAAGTAGGCCCCTGAGGGTGATTAGATGTCACTCACGATTCCAGAAGCGTGTTTGGGTTTGACGCTGTAGGCAGATTTCTCTCTCGCCTGTTTGATAGTTTCCTCTGCCACTTTTAGCCTGAAACAGCAGCAACATTTTCAGTTTTTACAAAGAGCAGCTCTGCACAGTTTTAGGTTTAAAATTGAACTCCTCAGCTCATTATTAAGATCAATAAATTGTCTTATAGGATCTGAGTTTACGATTCTGTCATAAGACTGCTTGTAAATAATGCTCCAGTACCAGGTTTATTGGACATTTTTAGTGTTTATGGATGCTCAGAATAGTACACACAGTCAACAATCCTAAGCCACCCAGACTGCAATGATCATTACTGATTACATTAGTAATCACTGACCCTGATAACTGGTATTTACGACTGATATTCATTTACCATAAATTAGATGATTTCTTCAGTTTACATTAAATGAACACAGTTTAATATTATATTATAAACAATAAAGAGCTTTGAACTTTAAACAGCTGTAAAAACACTGAAAGTTGTGGTCCACATTTCCACCAATCAGACTAAAGAAGAGTGTTTTTTTTAGCATGTTTCAGATATACACAGTAATAGCAAAAACACTTTTATAAGCATGGAAACAGGATTCTGATAATTGGCTCTAATTAACAGTCAAGGTCAACCCCTAATATTGATATTGCAGAAGACTCTGACCAATCACAATGCTGTGAGCATCCTGACCAATCACAGTTCCAGGTAAGAATTTCTGTGGTTGTTTGAATGAATAAAAGTATTAATGCAATCAAAAAGTAAACAAAAGTCATTTTTGGTAAATAAAAAATAAATAATACAGGCTGATCTTTGTCATATTTTGGATTGACCAGTGTATTTAAATAATCACAGTACAAGTTAATATCATGTAGCTCAACCTTTAGAAACAGTTCACCAAAAAGTCAATTTCCCTCTTACTTTAAGTGTCATAAATCAGCCGGTCATGTGCTGACAGTTTAGTTTTGCAAACTTGTGAAGTAATAAAGTTAAAGAGACTGTGTGACAAAGTGAAAGAGGTAGCTGAGAATGACTAATGTGTCTGAATACAGTATTCATCCAGTTGTGTGTGAAAGATACCCAGATTACCTACAGAATCAGGAGAGATTTTGAAGTATGCTACTACAGCACACTGTGTGTTCAAAGCTTTGATGTGATATTAACCTAATCTGCACGTTTTGAGTTCAGTGAATACAAGCTGAGATTATATAAGTTCATATTAGTTAGTAAGCTAATTAGCCAGCCAAGCACTGTTGTACTTGCAGTAAAGAAATGTCTCAGTTCCCGGACAACAGAAAATCAGAGCAGGTTTACAGAGATTGAACCTGGATAACTAATGTCTGTGAATGCATCTTTTAATGAATAGTGAGACTTTTACAGTGGTGGTGTGGCATCTTATGTAAATCAATGTTGGTAAGATGGTAGCAGTGTGTCTGAGGCTGTGGGGACACTACATAGTCCCATACTGAAAAAGCTACTGCTGTACCAACCAAACAGTGTGATCCAGTGTAACACCTAGTCTTGCTGACATTTCAGATGCAGCCATATACTTAACTAGCCTTCTATCTCTCTAACTAAAAAAACAAAGTTCACACACTCCAAACATATCTTGTCTGAATGCCAGCTTTTGGGGTGAAGGGGGAGCAGAGTAAATTTGACTTTTCAGTGAACTGCTCCTGTAAACTCATTTCAAAACAGTGTCTGACCGTTCCTTCAGCAGAAGTTTATTCTCTCTCTTCCACAGGTCTTTAAAGTCGGAGGAGAACTCGTGCCACAGCGAGAAAAACGTGTTTGGAGAGACCTCCTTCTCCCCTGCCTTAGGCTTCACCGAGAAAAACACGCACAGCTCCACAAAGCTGCACAACATTGAAAGGAACAATATAACGTCAGCAGCAAAACACTGCAAAGCCAGATTAGCTTTATGCTAAGGGATTGTGAAACTCACTGGCTCACTCTGAGCATGTGAACAGTGAAATGTTAGCCTGTAAAAATAACAGCCTTATATAAGATATGACAGCAGTCTTTTCTCTCTGCCTGTGAACTGGGGGTAAGTGTATGTTTTGTAATGTGAAGAGACAGTGTACAGAACAACATTTCAGAACAAGAACACAGCATACATGGGAATTACTAGACATGTCATATTTATCTTATTTTACTCCTTTCCTTTAAAGGAGATGTTACTATCAGGCTGCTGAGCATGCGCACACACACACACACACACTTGTGGCCGAGACAATACATTACAACAATGACATACCATACAGCATGTGTAATATATCTTATGCAAAAGTTAGTGCACTCCTGGTCAAATGACACATTGTGAAGTGAAAATAAGTCACATGTTCAGCTCTACAGGGAACAAATGAAAATATGTTTTATATATATGTGCCATAACTGTTGAACAGGCCATAATATACATTTTACTGCTGACCATTAAAAGTGTAATATAACACTAGAAATAATACATCAAATTTGACCAAATGCTGTATGAATAGGTGGGTCATGAAATATGTGATTCTTTATATGGAGGCACCGCTGTGATACGTTCATTTCACTCCCTTTCATGCCATTATCGTGACCAGGCAGTACTTTTCCAACAGGACAGTCGATATTCTCCCAGCTGCAGTTTTAATGGCCAGCAGTGTAGCTTTCTTATCAAATATATTTATACTGAACATATTAATAACCACATACACAGTTTCAGGCTGAATGTAATTCTTACTGTTTCTGTGTGTCTGCCAGCTGTTTGTCCTCAGCATCCAGTTCAGCTCTGGCTGAGAGAGAGAGACAGAGAAAGAGATAGAGAGGTAGAGAGAGCATCTGATAACTCATCATGATAGGACAAACCACAATACATATCAAACAAGTCCTAACAAATTAATTTAACATCAGTGTTGTTTCACATGTGTAATAAATATCCATTTTCTTTGAAAGATTAAAGTAAATCTTATATTAGCCCTTAAGATGTTATGACAGAAGCAGGCCTACAATTTTACAACTTACAGTACATCTTATTTATAAGTCTGTAAGTGAATAATTACTACAAAAGCTAGACCGTTAGCTCTCTACATGCTAGAAGCAGCTAGCCTTCTCAACTTCAACCAGCACATTATCACCTGAGGTAGGCCTACATATTTGCAAACAGCCAAATGGCTAATTGCTAGTAATCAGGCCTGTGTCCTGGGATGCAAATTGCTAGTAGATTGCTAATTGCTATCTAAATTGCTATTGAGCTTTCTTCTTAGTTATTTTTTAAGTTATCAGTTTTAAAGAGAATAATTACACAGTAAAGCTCAACTTCAACACTAGCTGCATGTGCTAGGCAGAGGACCTATCTTCCAGTCAGTGTCTCTAGTAGATTATCACAAGCTGTAGACCTGTAACTACACATTTACAGCTGAGACTGAGGTCATTCTTAAGTTCCAAGGGTCCAGTGTTCCCCAGATTTAATAGCACATAATGAGAACATGTTCCCCAGTCTGTATGTGTGCTCTCCCACAGTCCTAGATTCCACAGGTCTGTACAGAACATACTAAAAACCTGGAAAAAAAGTCCTGCTCTTTATTCACTTAATGTTAAATGGGCTAATGTAGGAACTAAATGTGTTTTTCTGTTCCCCAGCACTGCTAAAGCCCCACACTAAGGTTGGGGTTTAGGGGAGGGTAATGTGGGTTAACAGAATAATGAACTGGGGAACATAGTTACACTCCTAGTTTTCTGGCCTATAGCCCAAATTTGTCCTTAACTGCAAATTAGCTAGTTAATTGCTAACCGCTAGCAATTCTTCTCTAGCATGGCTTTTTTCTGGCAGTTTGTGATAATTATCCGTTTTAAAGTGAATAATTATCGTAACAGAGTTTGTAAATCACACCTTCGGCTATAGATCTAAGGCTCTAGATGCTAGCCGCAGTAGTTAGCCTTGTTAGCCTTTTAAACTCGAGGCAGGCCGTTTGAGCTGGAGTTGCCAAAGTCTCCAGCAGCGCCAAGCCGATTATCGCTGCGGTCGTGTGTGTCCTGGGGCACAACACCCCATCAGAGAGCTAGCATGCAGGAGAATTAGCAACAAAAGAGGATGGAATGACCATAGACCAAACAGCACAGCACCACAGAGCCAGTCTCTGTCTCTCGAACTCTCTTCCCTGGTCTCTTCCTCTCTCTTTCTCTTTGTGGTTTGTTTCAAGCTTTGGAAAATAAACAGTTGTAGAGGAGTCAGTGGTAGCCTGAGACTGGTAGACCCCAGGAGTTTCAAAATCACCCATGAAACACCAAAAAATAAGACATTACTATATGGCTTTTTCCCTCCCTCTATCTCTCTGTATGTCTCCGCTAACTAGAAGCAGGGCTGAGGGGGGCTCAAGCCTGGAATAACTGGACCGACGGCCCGGTGCCCAAAGGAACCCCCCTAGAGCTTCTGGATCAAAGAAACTGGGCAACATGAGGCCGAGACCCCACCTAGATACTCCAACAGGGATAGCACATGTGGGTATGATTATAGATGAATCAAGAAACACAGAGACAGAAAGAAAGAAACAAGTGTGGTAATATGTTTAAAACAATATTTTTGTCAAAAAAGAGGAATCTAATTTACACCCAAATGTACTCAGTCAGCCAAGGCGAGCTATGAGGCTAACACTACCACCACTGCTACTGTTTACAGCTTTGCAGGGTCCATTTTTATATACAGTAGTGTGTAATAGAGTGTCAGAAAACACATAAGTAAGACTATTCAGGATTATTTAACACCTCAGCACAGTTTGAGTCATATCTGTGCTGTGATGTAGCCATGCAGATAGCAAGATGCTAACATGCTAATCCTGTGCAAAACTACAGAAGTTAGCTTCACAAAAATGTCTTGGCTGATTTAGATACGAGGGGAACGGCATATTTGGTTTTTCACCAAACGCTTACATAAGAAGAGAGAAGCAAAGATTGATGCTTTATTTGCTGGGTGAAGGTAAGATGAATGAGAGAGAGGGAGCAAGAGAAAGATGAAAGAGAATGGAGAAAGAAATGAGAATCAAGAAAAAAAGGACTAAATAAACAGACATGATGGAAACATGCTAACATGCAGAGAAGTGTTAGCATGTATACATCAGCAGTACCAACAAACAGCTTCCAACTCTCTCAGCCAGTCTGCCTGTGATACACACCATTACACTCTGCTTCAGGTGGTGGATGAATAAAATACACAATTAAGCCCTATTAGGATTACAATAAATACAGTAAAGGTGGTCCTGAAGTAGTTTCTTCTTTTATAGGAGCTCCTCTGTGTTTTCACTTTAAGTCTGGCTTCTTCAGGTCTGTTTTTCTCCCTCCTCCTCTGAGAAAAGTACAGACTGAACTATCTACTGATCACTCTGAGCTTGTCTGATCACTACAGACCTGTGTGATACAAATCTCTATGATGTAGTTGTAAAATAAAGATTTTTGGCTGTATTTAGATCCACCAAAATCCATCAACAATCACAAACCAACACATATGAGTTACTAAATCATCTACTTGGTCTGGATGGACTTGGTGTACAGACTCCTGCTGTGAGAACATTACATGGAGGAAAAATAAACTGGATGGATGGTAAAAGAGGCTTATTAAAGAGCTGTGATTATAATCACAGCTACAGCTACAAGTCACTGTATCACTGTGAGCTCCTTACACGTCTGATCTAAAATACTGCAGGAAGAAAGAAAGAAAACATCTCCTGTAATAACAACATAGTCACAAAGCTTTTCACACTAGCAGTGCTGATCAGGAGCAGGATGCATCGGCTTGGTGTACATTTAAACAGGCACAGACAGGTTTACTGACTTCAGGTTTATGCCATAGACTGTATATGAAAACTGGACACAATGACAGCAGTAGAGAAGTGAGGCACATCTCTGGTGCCCTCTAGTGTCTGGTTGCAGTACAATTTTAAACCCCACCCACAACCATTTTATTGAACCTGAGCTACAACAAATTAGTTTCCTCATACAGTGTTTGCTTTCTCTGATATGTTAATTCCACAAGCTGTACCTACTAATTTACCTCGTGTAAATTTTCTTCATGAGAAGTTTTTTTGGGATATTTAAAGGGGTGTGGTGATGAGGTTATTGACAGCTTGGTTGAGTTGATTGACAGCTAATTCTGATAGTCACAAACATTCTCCCCATGAATCCTTACAGCGGCTAAGGGTGCTTTCACACCTACATTTTTTGGTCCAGACTTTTGGACTTTTCAGTTTGGTCCGGAGCAAAAAAGGAGCAAAATTTGGTCCGACCAAAAAAGACGGTCTCGGTCTGGTTCTACTGAACCATGGTCCGGTTCGCATGCAGTGTGAAAACTTTTTTAGAAGGTTCAGACTTTCGGACCAAATACAGGAAGTTGACGCAGGCGGTAACAACATTCAACAACAATAACAATAAACAAATGTGACCCCGTCAGGGAAAACCAGGCCAAAGTCACTGGGCAACTTATTCAGATATCATGTCAATATCATGTCACTCACATTAGCGACAAAACTTAGCTACTCAGTATTATTGCTGTAAATGAAAGATAATAGTCTCAGATATCAATCGTAGTACATATTTTGATCAAAAACAAAACTTAAATTCACAAATAAAGTTGTTTTGAAAAAAAAAAAGACTTTGACCTGGTTTTCCCTGGCGGGGTCACAAATAAGCAGAACAGCAGCAAAACAGCTGTGGTAGCAAATATAGCGAGGAGACGACATGTTTAATATAATTTTGGTCTGATTAACATGTGAACAGCCATTTTAAAAACTCACAAAAATGCTGAAACGTGCAGCTGATTGTCTGAGAGGATGAGAGAGAAAGGAGATGACTAAGGAAACTGCAGCAGTGGTACATAAAAGTATATAAAAGTATATTAAGCGTCAAATGCACGTCCTACTACAAACCAATCAGTGCTCTTCTCTGAGAAGCCTCAGGAGTATGTTTATAAGTACATGTACATGATGATGATGAAGTCTATGAGCTTTTTTGTGGAAATAAACTGGAGCAGCAACTGATTTTGTTCTGAGACCCTGTATGGAGGCAATGAGATTCTGTACCTGGTGTAAGACGTCCTGCTGAGTCTTAAACATCAGTTTATCATCTTAGTTAAACAGTTTTTACAGTCGTATTTACATTTGTCAGATTAAGCTGGTTGGCTTCTTCACTGAGTCTTCATTTCTATTGCAGGTATTTCTGTACTAAAGATGAGAAAAAGGCTAAACTGGCTGATCTTGCTGTGGACAGAGTTAAACTGTGGATGACAGAAGAGCTGAAGGCGAATGAAACTGAAGGACACTGCTGAAAAGCAAGCTGGAGAAGAGAAGGTGGAGGAGGACAAGGTGGAGCTGAGAGTTGAAAGATAGGAAAGACTAAAAGGGATACACACGAGAGAGTATGTACAGTGCAACACACACACACACACACACACACACACCTGGCTTATAGTTCATGAAAATCAGAAATGCAGAATCTCAGATTATTTGAATATTTAGTTTGTAGTTTGAGTAAATTACTACTCAAACATTTTCAACATTACAACTAAAGAGACTTGAAATATGTCACCTTACATGTGAGGAATAAACGATGTGAGCAGAAGTACATTCAATACAAATAAAGTAAACAAAACAAGTCACTTTATTCATAAAATGCTATTTACGCCCCCTAGTGCCCGACTAGTGCCTGACAGTATGTTTCTCATATTAACATTTCCAGTTAACAGAAAGTCTCAGTGCTTTATTTGTCCACAGCTGATTAGTGGATCATTAGTATGAGCTGATATATTAGTGAGTGAGTGTAAAACAGCTAGTTAATATGGTTCAGTGTACCACATGTTCACAAGCATGACAAGCTGGTATCTCTTACCCTGTATAAGGAAATGTTCCATTTTGTCCTTAAACGGCTGCAGGTGCTCCTCTGAGGACATGGCACACACCTTCTCTGTCTCAGATGAGCAGGCTGCAGGAACAAGACCAATACACATGGGTCAGTTTATGTCTTATTCATATACCTCTGAATTTGTCTGAAATAATAAAATAAATAATGAAACAAAAATAAATCTTTTGTAAAAAAAAAAAAAAAAACAGCTTTTGAGCAGCATTTTGGCTGAGAATCCAAATTTCAACTAATGATCATTAAATGGGAGAACAATCTGAAGACTTCCCAACATGTGCAAGCACATATTCATGGTCTTTGGTTTGATCAGTGTGGAAAGCCTTTGTTTTGACAGAACTTTTTGCAGTCATGTTTTCATTTTGACACAATTTGAACTGATTTAGCTAAATCTCTACATTCAGCACAACTCCAGCCAATGAGATACAGTTCTCAATAAACAATATTAAACACTAAAATACAAGAATAATTCCTAAGCAACCTCAATAAACACTATTAATCACTAGAATATGAGATATTAGCATAAACAACCTCAATAAACACTATTAATCACTAGAATATGAGATATTAGTATAAACAACCTCAATAAACACTATTAATTACTAGAATATGAGATATTAGCATAAACAACCTCAATAAACACTATTAATCACTAGAATATGAGATATTAGTCCATAAACAACCTCAATAAACACTATTAATCACTAGAATATGA